>JAVQJG010080441.1:0-25428 GCA_036024015.1 Craterocephalus amniculus | reverse complement strand
CCCGGAGTGTGTAGCCTACTATGGGAGCGGTTCTCTGTGTGTAGTTAGAGGGGTGTCCCTCCTCCGCATTTTTTTGCTGCTTGCCATGCTTTAGACTCCGGAGCGCAGGGAGACGAGCGAGAGTGAGAGAGTTGCGTTGGTCTCTCTCACCGGGCTACCTGTGTTTTCATTCTTACCTCGGGTCCCCTTCGGTTTCTCGTGCTTTTGAGCCCACCTTCCAGCGGTCCGCTTCTTTTTTTTCTTGGTTTAGAAATAAAAAAGAAATCAAAAGAAAAGAAGGAAGAAAACTTGATCTCTCTTCTGTAAGGTTTCACGCGGGTCTGTTCTACCAGGAGGAGGATCGTTGTTGTTTCTTTCTGGGGTTTGATCATCTCTTTTCCTTCCTTTTTCTTTTTCACCCTTCGGGTGCTCCGTTTGGACAGACTAAGACAGCCGAGCTGATCTTGGATGAGACGCCTCACTGAAATCCCGAGATGGAGTTGCTGCTGATCTGCCTTTCCTTGTGGATATTGCAATGCAATTCGGCCAAAGCGGACTCAATCATACATATTGGTAAGCGTCCGCTAAAAAACATGCTGTTAAGACAGGTATAAAAGACGTTGAAATAAGGCTGAGCAAGCTCATTCTGCCTTGATCACAGGATTTTTGTGAGAGGGCGGGATAAATAGTCTATTCATCTTCCATCCTGTGTTTTGCTATAGCAACACTTTGATTCTCAAACGAGTTGAAAAGTTAATATTGCAAAATGTTCACGACTCTGGCCGTGACATTTCTTGTATAATAGTTATTTCATTGATGTATTCCTTTTTGCAAACGTTTGTTTCACTTTTTCACGGCAGATCACTGCATTCACGTTGGCTTCTGATCAAAACCTAAGCACTGCTGGCCCATAAATTGCAGTCCTGCATTCAAGACACGGATTGCAGTGAGCAGAAAGGGTTGTTTAATTAAAGCTTTTAATATGTTGGTGTCTAATCACCAAATTACAGAAGAACCCCCAGCCCCTTCCTGTAAAGACCGTGCTACCTCTTCTGAAGCCGATGAGCTTCAACTTTCACCGAAACGTGACTGCAATGTCAATAACAAGAGAGAGGGAATGTCGGCAGATTTGCGTTTTAGAGATACTAAAGGCATAAAGCCTCTTTGTACTCAAACTTCAATGTAGAGCTGCAGAGATGAGGGGTTGCTCTAAACTCATACCGTTCAAACGAACTACTGTTTGTCCTTAAACATCGCGTTACGTTTCATTTTTTCCCCACAGTGAGTACCAGAGAGGCGGATCCGGTCCTATTTTCCACGAACACTGAATAATTTACTTGATTTGGGGCTCCTTTCCCCGGTCATAGCTTCTCATAATGACCGGGTTTGTAATCTCGGATAACAATGTCACGGTGAGCAAATTTTCATCTTGCTGCTGCTGCTCACAGTTTACTGCAACAGTCTGGCAAGCAGCAGGTGCTCAGTCACTGGCTTAATACAGCGCTGGGACTCCATCCAGATTATATTGGCTGATGCTCCGCATAACGTTTGGGAACCCCAATTATATTTCTCCTTTCTCTGAAGCCCCTTCCCGTGATATATGCACGCTCTCTATAGCAGCTGATACCGTTTCGATAAACGGAGCGAGGGGGGTGGACGGTTAAGCGACAGAAAGCCTCCCGCACGACGCCTTGTAATGCTGAATAGGTTGAGTGCAACTCATTTAGTAGACATTAGACATTTAAATTCCAATTTTGGTTTAAGATCTTGCCCATCTATGAAATAAGAGGCCATGTCGCTCTCCAAGGTGCTGAAAACCTATGAACGCAGAGGAGACGGCTTTTGCATACATTTAAGAGTTCAGAAACGCAAATATATTCCATGTGTCTCTTTTGTTATCAGTTTGAGAAACATAATTAAACATTTGCCCTGTCTTCTGGCGAAATAAAATTATTTCAAGCCTACATCCCCAACTGCCTTTGTTGTCTTCTTTAACTTGTTGTTTTGCTCAACAGGTGCCATATTCGAGGAAAACGCTGTGAGAGATGACGAGATTTTCCAACTTGCCATCTCAGACCTGAGTCTGAACGACGACATTCTTCAGAGTGAGAAAATCACACACTCTGTGAAACTTATAGAGCCAAACAACCCCTTCCAGGCTGTGCAGGAAGGTAAGCGACACCCTCCTCCCCCGCACCATTTTTGATTGCCCCTGGTATCTCATTTGATTGCCTGGAGCACATCAGTTAGCCGCTCTCTTTGCTCTGTCCCCTGTTGTTACAATCAGGCATGAAGTCCGATATGTTCTTGTTGAAGTCTTGACTGTTCTGAGTGTTCCAGTCTGAGAAAACATGTTGATGTGATAGCAAGTAGCGACGCAAAAGATGATGATTCATTCTGTGAGCTTGGGGGAAATGTGTGCATGCATGTGTGATCACCTGCAAAGCGCTTTTCCACTGAGGCAAAAGCAAGGTGTGTTCTGTAGTCACATAGCTAGGTGGAAGCATTGAGTTGGAGCACAGCAGCCTAAAGATTAATGTGAGCAAAAAAAAAATCATTTGAAGATGATCAAATGCAGTTCCAGCTCCTTGTCATCGCATTGAGAGAGAAATATCTCTGGCTCGTTATGCTTCTTTGAATGATGAGCGCCACAGTCTTGTTCATACACTCCTGTCATCCCTCAGCATTTCGCATATCTCATTTCGATTCCACATACTGTAAGACTGTGCACGAACACACATATCAGACAGGAAATTAGCATTGAAATTATTTTAGGAAAGGTTATCAGACAGTAAAGGGTGATTCCCTATAATGTTGAATGCACAAACTTTAAAATTCTCCTAGAATGAATCATTCAGACTTTAACAGGTTCAGAAGGACCTTTGGTAGCTGTTTATGTCCCCTGCTCTTACTTGCAGTGCCTCTACTTTTGTCCCCAGTTTGCACAAAGGCCTTGATGACTCATTGCTATTCATAGCATCCCTGACAGGCACAGAAAGATGATATGTCTTGCCTCTTACTATAATTATCCCTTGTTATTTGGCTCTGGTCCTTAACAGTGTCACAAATATCTAGTATTAAAACTCCCACCCCCCTATGTAAACTCAAACCCTCACTTGAAAGCAGTCTTTCATCTGATGTTTTACAATGAACCTAAAGTACCCAGAGTGACTCTGTCCAACTGCTGCAGAGAAAAGATAAAAAAAAAAAAAAGATGACACTCTGGACGAATGTGACTCGCCTTGTTTATCAGCCCCTGTTGTTTGAGATGTAAAAGTGTCGCAATTAAACCAACTGACTAGCAAATTGAAGTGAAAGATGAAGTTTAATACTTGCTGAAGATGAAGATTATACGTAATGAACTTGGACTAATTATCCTAACAATAGTTTTTCTTGACAAGCCACAGCATGTAACACAAGGCCATGGCTGTAGAAAAAACATTTCAGAAGTTCTTTTTAAGGATTTTTGTCAGAGCAGAACTTGTCATTTCATATTAGAAACATAAGTTTACGGCCTCTGACTGAAACTGCTGCCACCTTGATTGGATATCACTTAACATGCTTAATTACTGTTTCTCCTCATAATCAAATATTCATAGACATGAGCGACTGGGGGGGTGGGGCATCATTCGATTTCCAGAGAGAGTGAGAAATAATGTGCAGTCAATGACGTGAGGATCAATGGTTGGCCTCAGATTCCTGTACTACACACAAAACAGGGTGAATGCTGAGTGACAGGGATACGTTAACCTTTTGCTACACTTTTGTTTGCTGCCATCCTGCTGTGAGTGGCTGTCAGGACGATGCCACAGTAAGGCAAGGAGGGAGGGGAAGAGAGGCTGGGCATAAACTGGGTGGGGATGACAGGAAGAGTGAGGACAATAAGGATGATGGGACAGAGGTGGAGGATGCAGGGGGTGTAGAAGAAGAAAGGAAATGAGATTACAGTTGGGCAGAGAAATAAGAAAAGTAATACTTATGAATATTGGTAAAAGAGGGGGAAATAGAAAAAAAATGGATTAAGACATGAATAAGCTGTGGACTAAATAAAGAACAGTAGCGATAAGATGATGAAGAAATTTTCCCTGAGAAGAGTAGTTGCAGTGTCATGCTTATCCCTCTTTGGCTAACGCTGTCCTTGTCCTGGTGGAACATACATTAATGAGTGTGTCACACTGACACTGTCCCCAACTATTCAGTCCACCCGAGCCCTTATCGTTTTAAGATGACAGCTCAGGGCTGGCTGCATGTGCTCCTATTTATAGGCCAGAGCAACTGGAGAGGATGAAGAGGCTGATTTTAACAGTGGGAGTGTAAAGTCAGACTATGCATTGTAGAGGTATTGACGTTTGTCACATGAATTATGATTTCGTCATACCATCAGTTCTCGATACTGTCGCAGGGGAAGAAGAAACAGATGTTGCAGGAGATCAGTGAGAAGCAGAAGCAAGAATGATAACATGGACTGAGTCATTTGCTTTTAGCTTACAGTATACATAATTATACATGATCCTCTGGCAATGTTGAGCTGAAACAATGAGCCTTTATAGAATATGAGAAATATAACACACTTAGAAATGTGAATTTTCATTTGTTTCTGACACATGTGAGGATTTTTAGCCCAGATTTTCCCAGATTTAAAAGTTTTTCAGACTGCTATGCAGAGAAAAATGTGAGACTTTTTCTTTCTTTTTTGCATTTTATTTGGAAGAAGTGACAGAAAAGGAGACAGATAAGTTGCAACCTTGTGTCACGATGTAAATCCAAACTTCTGCTTGCTTCAAGAAAAGTTTAACCTTTGATGTATGCAGGGCTGCATTTAACAGGCATGAATGCCCCAGTGTTACCGTACTGAAATTTATACAGAACAAAACCAAAGAAATCAAAGTGCTAGAAGGAAAAATCAGGACGTTATCAAAGTCAAGAATCTTTATCTTTGATGCTCACTGAATGTAATGCCAATAAGAGCCAAAATCCTCCAGTTATGACAGCAGGATCTGCTAGTGAGGTTAAAAATAGTAACAAAGTCTCAGAGCTTTTAATGACAAGCTGAAGCCAATCAAAATGTTGGACATACCTCACATTTGGCATTTTAAATTCCTGCTGTACTGGCTTTGAAGCCACAATGAATATATTTGATTTGACAAAAACTCACATGAAATAGCTGTAGTTGATTAAACCTGCAGCCACGTGTTCAACAATGTTTAAGCTTAACCCATATTCTTAATGATAAATAAGCTTGGCCATGCATATTTATGCCTAATTAACCAATCCTAACATACTCATCTATATACAGTAGATAGACAAGAAACCAGAAAAATGAAAGCTTGTTGTATGAATTGGAGCTTAGATTTGGTTCTTTTGCTTGATGGACTGTAACGTCATAGCGTCAATGTCCTCCTGCCTCCATGTGAACAAAAAAAAAGTTGTGCAGTGGCATAATTGTGAACATCACATGATAGGGAATGGAAACAGAATACTATCTATTTAGTCAATGTTATTTTTTGAATCCTTCTCAAGTTTTCATGGATTAAAAAAATAGGTGAATTTGGAGGAAAGCAGGCAGAAAACATAACTATCTGGCCAAAGTTTAGGGCTTCTTACTCCTCCGGGTTGCAGTATATTGTGGTGTTCTGTCCCACTGAGTCCTTTTCACACACCACACCTCTAGTGATGGAACATTTTCTCCTGACCCCTGCCAAGGTAATGTCAAGGAGGATTTAATTCTTTTGCCCCTATCCTGCTGGAAGCCAATACACTTCGAGGAAGTTGGAGTGCAGTTTTTTTTCTTTTTTTCCCTTTCTCTTTTTCTTCAGTCTGTATGAGAAAAATAAAGGTTTCTTTGAAAGTGTTGGCATGGGCAATATAATATCCTCCATCTGATCCTCCATTTATGACAACTCATTACTTGTGGAGTTCTGTATGTGATGAAATGCTGCCCTTTCACTATTATTGTCCCAGTGAAAATAATAATGCAGCATAAATCTTGGTAATGGATTTGTTTGTGTTTTTATGTCGTTCAAACAGCTCTACACACAGGGAGGACGATGAGGCCATTTTACCAGCCCCTGTTAATCACCCAACTGTAATTTTAATCCGTCATAAGCTCTTCACTGGGCTGTATAAAGGCTGCTGGGAACTTAATCGGCTAAGTGATGTTGCAGCAGAAGTATACCTTTCATTTAATCCCTTCATAATGTAAGGTTTGGTGCTCAGCATCACGTAAGGTTAACCTTTATTCATTTGTTCAGGTTTGCACAAAAGCGACACATGTGGTCCCATTTAAAGCCCAGAAACAGAGCAGGAGTGTAGTTTTACTTAATAGGTTTATACATGAAATCTTTTTGAAAATAACAACAAATGACTTTTTCCCTTGTATGGGCTACCGTGATTTTCCTATGGCTTTAGCTTTTTTGAAAATGAGCAAAATTATTAGATGATTAAATGTATACCCACATAAATAATCTTTGTAAAATGATTTGATATGATTTATTTCTAAAGACTAAAACATTTCATTCATCAAGCACCAGATATTGGAAACAGAAAAGTAAAGAGTGGCGTTTGCTTCCAGATTATCCTGATATTTAATAGACTCGGTTATTTCACCAGTGGAGTGTTCCCAGTGCTACTGGCTGCCACATAAGAACCAGAGCAAGATCGATCCACTCTGAGCCTGAACAGCTTGGAAGGCTATTCATGATATTCAGAATATTTGATTAATCAGTTCAGATTAATTCAAAGATGCAGCTTTTTTATTTACACTCACCGGCCACTTAATAAGGTGCACCTGTTCAATTGCTTATTAACATAAATAACTCATCAGCCAATCACATGGCAGCACCTCAATGCATATGTGCATGCAGACATGATCAAGGCCATTTATTGATCTTCAAACAGAAAGGTGATTTAAGTGACTTTGAACATGACATGGTTACTGGTGACAGACAAACTGGTCCGAGTATTTCAGTGTCTACTGGGACTTCACACAGAACCATCTGGTTTACAAAGAATAGCCTGAAAAAGAGAAAAAATGTGTGGGACAGTGGTCTTAAAAAAGCCTTGTTGATGTGAAATTAAAGTCAGCAAATCAAACATACCACTACTTTCGTTTAATGTCAATGTGGACCAAAATCTCTGAGGAATGTTCCCAACATCTTTTTGTGTAAATGCAACAAATAATTAAGGCAGTATTGAAGGCAGAAGGGGTCCAGCCTCATAGCAATATGTCTGATGAATGTATATGTTTATGTGTGAACTTATAGCATTAGATTTTGCTGAGAGGATCCAGCTCAGTCTTTCTTTCTAGTCTGTTAAACCCTCTAGGCTTCCTCAGGTTTTGATATGCCTCTCTGTAGGTTTACACATCAAATTTGCTTCCACATTTACTCTGAACTGCTATTTTTAGCTGAGGATGAAACCCACCAGCATTGTTTTACTGGACTCCCCCAAAACAGGAGAAGTAAAAAAGTTTGAGTTTTTAACCTGTAGTACAACTTTGTTGTGTGCGGTTCGCAGGAAGAAATCATGTCACCCCAACAAGAGGAACTGTTTCACTTAATTATCACATTGTGTGTTTGTGTAAAACTGTGGGAAACAAGATATGCAATGGTTATGAACCAGAACCAGACTGTGATTGGCAGAGGCTCCATCATTAAGAACATTTTTTCCTGAACTCGGCAGGAGGAACGCCTTGGACCAACAGCAGCGCCTTCCCCAGAGTCTGCAGCACATCTGAAATAAGCCAGACAAACAACAACCCACGCACTCATAACAAACACACCCATACCGTTCTTTCACTACTGGTTTTATTCTTGCTATTATGATTTTCTTCTTGTTATTGTCTTTGTTAGTATTTGTTTCTTACAATTTTTGTTGCTGTTTATAAATACCGGTAACCAAGCAGATATTGATGTTTTAACTGTTTTTAGATATATGAATACATATTTCAGTGTTTGCAATTTGTCATTCCAGGTTGTTGTTTAAAAAGGAGCACACATTTTCTATCTTTTTTTTGGCATTTTCCTGGTTGGTGTAAAAGATGATCATCCACGGAGTGAATGAATGCTGATATGAACATGCTTGAAATGGATGCTCTGCCTCCTGAAGCTGATCAGTTTTTATCTTGATATTGTGCCATCCCAGTTGATTTGAGCTGATTACACAGTCAGACATACCTGCCTGTGGAGGTTCCTGTTCAAGCGTTTATTGTGCAACGGTGCAGTAGAAAATGTGGGATTTAAAAATGCAGCAAAAGGCTTGGTTATGATAATATTTTACTGCGTGTGTCTGTGCAACAGCTATGTTTAGTGTTATGGAGCTGCGTGTTTATTGCTGTGATCCTTTCCACGGATATTTCTTACTTTGCTCCTTTGCTGCTCACTACAATTTTCTTTATTTCTTAAGGCAAATTCTTTGTTGCACATGTCATTTTTAGTCCCATTACACTGGTCAGCACAGTTCTATAGATAATACAGACATGTACCTTTGTGCCAAAGTCATTGGCATTGGTCAATGTGGATTGTACAGGCCCAATGGGAGCTGTGGGCTGACACAAGAGTCAAACAAAATATATTCCTGAGGTTTTTCCAGAGTCAGCGATGTCTTGCAGCTGAGTACCACCTGGCAGAGAGAGCAGAATGCAGAAGTGGAGAGAGACACGGACAGGTCAAGGTTTAAACACGGGATCTGTTTTGTAGACCTGCATATTTCCTCCTCTGTGCTGTCCAGGAACAGCTGTAAGAATTTCCCTCCTGTAGAGGGACAGGTCTGTGTCGCGTAGCCTTGATATCTGCAACAGATGTCTTTTTTTTTTTTTTGTTCTTCTTCTTTTTTTGGGCTGCTCATCATCTTTACAAAAAGACATTTGCACATAAAGTAAAACTGAGCCTCTCCTCATTTTTTACTTTTTGTTCCAACACAGTCAGCTAAATTGTAATCTTTACTTGAACGTGCTATTTTGTGCTTTTCTTTGCAGTTGGCTCAAAGTACAAATGATAGACAAACAAAAAAAGCCTAATTTAAATATATCTTTTGGCACTTAGTTACCGGGAGCCTGTTATGAAAGGAAAATCATGTGTGAAAAGAAATCATGAGTTCCAAGGTCTGGAAGCAAATGAGCAATACCAGGACAAAAATTCCAGCAAAGGGCCCAAAATATTCTAGATTCTGTCTTTTCACTTGATCCATCTAAAATATGCCAATAGTCATCAGAAATGGCTTCTGTAGAAATGGGCTGTCACCACGCAAGGCTTAAGGAAGAGAGACAAAAAAGAAAAGCTGACGTATGCCTACTGACACATGAACTGAAATGAAAATCAGTGGTGCCATGTCTTATAGAGTTATAAATCCTCCCAAGAGCCCAGACCACAACATTCTAAAAGCAGTGTTGGATAATCTTAACAGAGAGCAGAACAAAAGGCTACCAACAATCAAGGAAGAGCTTTGAATGTCCTTCAAGAAGCCTGGAAAACTCTTCCTGAGGCCTATTTAAAGAAATAACAAGACATCTTGTCTAAAAAGGTTCAGTCTAAGCTCAACGACAGCATTCATACCAAATACTGAATTCCAAGCTGTAAGTTAGAAGTGTATAAACTCTGTTTCCATCATCAGAGCCCCTTCTGGGAGAATGAAAGCAACATACTTGAGATTTTTTGCAGTTTTTTTTTTTGTGATCAGAGTTTCCGTATTGCTGTAATTAGAAAGAGTGACATTCTTTGTCCGTTTCCATATTCATCACACTCTCCACGTTGCTTCACTGGCAGGCAGCTGAAGGATGACTTCGATGTATTCTTGTTGCTTTTCCTACTGGCGTGTTTGATTGAAGATGTCAGAGTGGGTCATCGTCTGTAAAGCTGACTTTTGGCTCATGGGGCGTTATGATGTCTGTCTGTCTCTGAAGGACAAATGTGGGTTTAAAAAAAACAAAACATTTAAAAAGTGGAAGTGGATTTCAAACAAGCACAGCGCATCAATCTTTACAAATGTTTGGCCGTCTGTTCCTCCCACAATCCATTTTGTGTGCGGAATTACTAAATTTGGCATGGGCGGATATTGTTTTGGTCATTTTACACTGTCAGACGATGACTTCGAACGGGCAGACCACATTTATCCAGGCTGCTTCCTGCAATTGTTGTTTGAAAGGCATTTAGCATCTGTATTGATTTTCCAATATGACAGCGGCATCAGATGTATGACGAATGGCTGAAAGAGCAAAAAATTTATGTTTATCAGGACACCTGCACACAAGCCAGACATAACTCAACAAGCTGCTCGTTGTCCATGCACATCAATGCCCAACTTATGCTTTCCCTTACACGGATCTCTGAGCTTCATGTCTTATTCATGTTCCCTGTTTCTCCGATGTGACAGATTTATAACGAGCTGCAGAGAATGCTGTGACAGATGTTAGTGGTTTACCACGACCCCAAACAGCCCCCAACCACCACAGGGGATTGCCCATCAATACTACTCTACCTGTTAGGGCGAGGGGAAGACTGACAGATAGTTAGACATGTAGAGAGAGAGGAATGGAAAGAGGGTGGCCCAGAGGATATGTCCTGTCCAATCAGATTGATGCTGATGAGTCCCACGGCCTCTTTCTGTTGTAATGCGCCAGAGTATCACATGATACCAGCATCATTTCTCTTTGTATACGCTATAAAGCTTCACTGTTATTGAGCTGCCTAAAGTGTGCTGAGATGACAGAGATGCAGCGGTGGGGGAGGTAGAGTGGGTGTATAAATGCACTGAGAGGATTTGTTTGTTTTTGCATCGTGCCATGAATATGAGCCTCTCAGTGTGGCTACACTCTGTAATGTGTTAGTGCTGCCGGTGGTTTCATAGATGCAGGTGTATGTTTGTAGATGTGTTTGAAAAGTGGTTTTGCGGTTCGTTGAGAGGCTGCGTTGGTCCTGAAAACACTTTTGCGACTGGAGCTTGTAACTCCCTCATTCAGTCACTTCTGTTGCTGACTAGCTCAGGGGGAAGTGTGCATAATTTACAACCCACCACCTGCACTATTGGCTGCAAGAAGACTTCATTTCAGGACGGAGGACAAAGAGCAGAAAATCAGCCCCCAAGTAAATCCTATTAGAGGCTAAACAGGAGTCAGGCAAAGAAATGCTGTGAGGCTATCTTCAACGTTGCATTCTTTGCAGACACAGGGGGGAGGGAGAGATGTAGGGTCGGGGTGAGGGACTGGTGGGATTAGAATAGGATTCTTGGCGAGAGGGGTGAAGAGGAGTGAACTGGTGGGGAAGCATGTTGATGAGGGAAAGACTGGGACGATGGAGATAGCTGAAGGCAGAGAGAAAGAGGAATGAAGGAAAAAATTTTCAGAGGTGGAGAAATGTTAGAGCCGTACGGAAGAAGAGATGAGCAAAGTCGCTGGAAAATGCAGACTCTGCTCTCTTGCTTCGCTGATGAAGAGATGCCAAACTGTATTTGGGAGCCATTGTCTGCATTACTGCCCACAGACACAAATGCCGAGCGGGACCATCTGTCACAAGAATCCCTCCTCAGTCTTCCTCTCTAAGTCTCAGTCTCTTTCGCATTGCGTTGGGTCCTTCACCATGCCCAGGCAACGTGGGTTTTAACCAAAGATGGGGCTAAGCTAGTGTGTAAGCTCTTTCTGAGTGAAATGAAACCCAGCTTAAACCCCATGAGTGGACAGGACAAACATGCAGACATCATTCAGAAGTGGGTCAAAAGTCCAACCTTCGTAAGTTCATATACACATAAATCAGTTAGGCCCTTTAATTGATTCTAAACCAGAAATTATCCCTAGTTATTACATGCTTACTTTCTTTCATTCCACATTTCAAACATGTTCGTTTCTGATGAGGCCTTAGTGAACAGTGGCTGGATCTTTCAGGTCTTTGCTGCTTGTTTGCTGCACAACATGCTGAGATAGCAAATTTTCAGTTGTCTCTTTTGGAATCACCTTGTTGTGTGCTGCTATTTGACACATGTAAAATTATGATATGTGTCGACACAACGCTGACTCTTCCCTTGATTTGGGTTCCATTTTATACTAGAATTATTACAGATCAGTATTAAGCCTTTAACAAATAAAAAAAGCAGATACTCTGGTGCTGAGGCACAAGAACTACATGTAGTGTGGAACTGAGTGCAAAATAGCCAAAGTCCAAAGAAAAACTGAAAGACCTTTGGAAAGACTGGAAAACAGTTCCTTCAGACCACTTTAAAAGATTATTGGAAAGTCATCTGATACCTTTAAAGCTGCATGAAATGTGATTCAAAATTTTTACACAGGGCTGTTGTTGTAATTAGGAACATGTTATCGCTAGTACATGGAGAAATGGACTTATTTCATTATTAAATAAAGCATGAGGTATTGTGCTCTCTAATCCACTGCATTATCACATCTAGTCAAGTCATTCCAAGAGCACTAATGGGATGCGTAAGCCTTGTTGTACTATCCTATTCAGCAGCACCCTGCTGACATCTGTATGTAGGTGGACATTGTTAGGTTTTAATCACTGCTGGTACAAGCCTGTGAAATCCAGTGACACAGAATTTAATTATGATACATGTTTTAACCTTTATTTATCTAAGTGCTGTTTAATTAGGAGTCCAGTTTTCACGGAGACACTCAAAATCACATCTCTGTAACCAGCTCATTATATCCAAACTAAGGAAAAAGATGGCCTGTTCATTTATGCTTGTGTCCCTCTAACAGCGGACAGGTATTCATCTTAATTGCATTTCAAACTATGAGAAATCTTACCACTCATCCATATATTCATGACATTTAAACAACAAAAAAAACAAACATCTCCACTTATTAGAGAGATGTCTTCGACTGGGTGCAAAAAGAATGATAGATTTACTCACAAAGGGGGTAAATCTGATCTTGAAGCAAAGATCCAATTCCTGTAAGTGTATGGATGGATCTTATCTCCTCCTTTCACAGAAACTTAACAACCATGTGTCTGGCTTATCTTTAGATTTGATGGATTTACTGGGATGCAAGGTGGGGCAAATTTATTTATATAGCGCAATTCAACAAGAAGGTGATTTAAAGTGCTTTACATGAAAGGGCTTTGCATAAAACATAAAATGCATAAAAAATAGATTAACAACAATACATACAATAAAAGGTCTTTAAGTTTAAATTGTTCAATTAAATGGAAACGAGGTCTTCATATTGAATTTAAAAGGAGCAGGAGTTACAGCAGACCTGTCGTTCTCTGGGTGATTTTCCACATTCATGGTGCATAAATGTTGAAAAAGCAGCATCTCCATGTTTATTTTCACTCTGGAGACAAAAAACATAGCTTTTTCAGGCAACTTAAGATGCCTGGAAGGTTTATAATGCACCAGAAAAACCCACATGTACTTTGGCCCCAAACCATTTAAAGCTTTATAAACCAACAGCAGTATGTTAACTCCCCAATCCACGGATAGAGTCTCTCTTCGTTATAATTTCATCTTTCTTACAAGAAGTCAGAGCCATTTCAGGATGCTTGGGCTCTGCAGGGGACGTATGCTTTGGTAACTGTTACAGGAACTTTGACTTGATTTCAAATATTCACATTAACAACCTACAGGAAAGTAAACACACAGGCTCAGCTTGCTCTGAAGGGCTTAATAACTAGACAGCTACAATATAACAGCGAATTAATGAAAGATACTTTATTAATCTAAACATATTAATGAAATGTATTTCTTAAGTAGATTAATTAGTATGTTGCGTTATTTCATTCGTATGAACAAACCGCCACAATTAAAATGTTAAAATGGCCCTGAGGTCCTAAACACAACTGCATGAGATAAATATAAATAAATCTACCATGAAAGAAAATAAAGCAGTAAAAACATTTATTTACAAAAGAACAATAAACATAACAGTATTTTAAAGGAATCATTAATGTGAGAAATCCTCTTGATTTGTCTTTAAACAACATTATGCCACTGTTACCTCTTTAATAGTAAACCTAATGATAATAAACAATAGTCCAGCAGCTGTCACTGAAACAGGCCACACTTCACAGTAGCTAAAACTCCCAACACCTCAAATCTTGCGCACTCAAAAGAAAAAAAAGGAAAGATGGCACAAAATGTTGTCCCTGAAAATGAACCAGGTTGATATAATTGATACATGTGAATAGGATAAATGATCCATTCTGTTGCTCTGAATGTGGATGGCGTGCTTTCAGGTTTAGAGGGCTTTTTAGAATTGTGTAGGATGCCCCAGTTTACACTGAGATCTTTCTGCTTATGTCAGAATTGTGGGTAGTTTTTGGTCTGAACCATTACACCATGTGAGGAGTGTTCTCAGAAAGCTATCACTATCTAAACATTTGTTTTTTTTTTTATGTATGAACAAGTGGTCGCAACTCCGAGGAAGAGTTTTTAATCATCCACAGCGGCCTCTGACTTTTATGCCTCACCTACATGATGATTTAACAGGTTAAGGAGGATCACATTACTCACTGAGAGAGGTGGTGAGGAGAGCAGCGTTAATGTGCTGTTTGCATCACGAAGCTCTTTTCAAACCCAAAGCGAAATGAGTGATTCATTTTTTCACTTGATCGCAGCAGAGAACATTCATCGTCTTGCATTATCATGTCACTCTGAGACACTCAGTCATTTTGTTTCCCAAGCTTTTTTTCCTGATGACTGCTTTCCCCGATATTACTTAAATCACTTTAGTGTGTTCTTTTAATATAAAACAGAAAATAGTACATCTGACTTGCATGTCTAAATAATTAGAGCATACATGACATAATATTTGCTCTGTATGCTGTTGTTACTGGTTTCCTTGTGGCTGCCATCCAAGGCTTTGTGTGCTTCACTTGAATCTTGACATATTTGTTTTGATGTCGAGAAACATCCCCCGCTGAGCAGAAGATATCTCTTGCTTGGATTTGCTTAGGACCAAACCCTCACTGGTCTAGACGATTTAGTCACAGTAATTAAACTTGATGATGCCATTTGTCTGAAGCAGTGTAATTTATAGTTTATAATTAATGTTTTATTCAATGTACAATAGAACATAAACAGCTTTATTCAGCTCTATGAATAGCAATTTGCATCCACCACTTTGGTCCAGATTGAGCCGACAAAGACAGTCAGCTTCATGAAACATATGACTAGATTTAGTTCTAACTCAGCAGTTTTCCTTTTGCACATTTCCTGATTTGCTAAGTGGTAAAACCATCGCACGTGTGTCTTTTAACCTCATCCGTGTTCTACAAAGCGCTTCATAATGCACTTTCCATTCATTCTTTATAAGCCATGCTGTCTTCTTTACAATCTCACACTGTTGAACATATCTAGGGGTAATGTGGCAGTTGAATGTCTTGTCCAAGGACACTCTGACACAAAGTGGTTCATACGATCAGTGCTCTGATTAATAGACAGCTACTGTACCACCTCAGCATCAAACTGTATCTTCTTCTACTTTTCTGTTACCTACAATTTATGATGTCAAGTTCTGACAGTTTGTTACTGGGAACTAACAGATGGGCCTGTCTGCAGTTTATACTGTATGTTCTCTGTTTATCTGTGTGGGTTTCTTCCTTCCTGGATGCACTGGTTTCCTCCTACAATTCAAAGACATTCATGCCGGTTTACTTGGAAATTTAAAACTTACTAAAAGTGAGTGTGCATGGTGACTTGTCTGTGTTCAGAGTGTATCCAGCCACTCACTAGACACAATAATCAAATAAATCAAAAATAGTGGTGTGCAGCCTAACCACACTAAAATCTAGATGTTTTTTTTTCTTGCTAATACTGCATTTGCTCATGAAGTTTATCAAGATTTTGTGCAACCTTGATAATAAAATAGAAATAATCAGGCACTATCACCTAATCTTCACCAAAACACAGTATAGAAGGGATGGCTGCACAATCCAGGCAGAAAAGTTAAAAAAAAGCTGAACAAATTAATTGTTTTTAAATAACAAAACAAAACACAACAAACGGATGATGTGGGGATTTGAAGATGCTAGCTAAACGGATGGATTGCGGCTAGCACAAAGATGTGCTAAGCTGAAAATACACAGAATATTAGGAAATGTGGTACAGGTGATACTGATGAGGAGCAGATCAGAGGCTCAGTCCCGATTTCTAACCAAGATGTTTTCTGCAAACATCACATCACCTCTGCTTTAAAAAAAATAAATTCTTCTGTTTATTTTTTTTGTACTAAAAAAATCATTTTCCTCACAGTTGCTTAAAATAACTCTTTAAGTGGTATCTATTTGCAGAAGTGGGTCAGTCATCATCAGGTAACTTACGATAATGATGTCTTCCATTTAACTGCAATCATACACACATTAAAGATGCAAAAATGTCTGAAGTGGCTTTAAATATTCTGAACATATGCTTGAACTCCCACATAAGGGAATGCTTTATGCATTCTCCCATATAATGATTTTTATGTTTATGCTGGAACCTTCAGTGTCCCAGTTCTCTGTACAGTCCTTTAAAGTGGTCGCCATGCCTCATGCCTTGGGATATTTCTTGTTTGTTTTCAGGATGTGAAAAAAATAAAAATAAAACTGCAGGTGTGGTGGTTAAAAGCAGTGAGATTGAGAATTTATCCTCCTCCTAAAGACTGAGGTTGCATCAGATCGCCAGTTAAGACAGCAGCAGATTATTTGATTTCAAGTGGTGGATAAAGCTATTTTTAAAGGAAGGTAAGACGAAGGAGCATAAGAACATTTTCACACTGCCAGGTGCAACAGTCCCCCACTGATTTCCAAATGATGACGTGTTTGGTGAAAATACACTCATTAAAACAGTGTCTGAAACACACACACACACACACACACACCGATAGGATTAACAAGCACAGCATCAGGCAAAGAAGAGATTGATGCCAATAATACTCAACTAATTGGACCGTAGTTTTAAGTGTCTCAACACAGACACGGGCAGACATGAACTGTAGGCTCATAACAGCAAGAAAAAGAAGAATGTATGAAATCGGGGAGCTGCAATTTGATCAATTCAAGCATGCGATACACAACTTAAAAGTTTCGGCATGTAGATGCTCTTCTTGCAAGAACACTATCACAACCAAAAGATGCCTTTAAGGCATTATGAAGAAGTACAGAAGATGAGTAGGAAGAAAAAAAAGCAGATCCCCTGAAGGGTAGAGGGAGAAAGAGAAGAAGAGGAGGAGGAGGTGGCAGCTTTTCAGATCATGTCTCTATCTTTCCCTTTTCACTTGGACAGCAGGAGGACTCCTGTCAAGGCAATGTCATCGTTTCTGGCACTGCTAGCTTCCTCCTAGCAACAACCCCAGCAGTTGGTGCAACCAGGAAGGAGAGGCTCAGAAAATGAGGCATCTCCCGATGGACTAAGTCGTCCCTCACAGACTCCCCCACATGATCACTGCGCTGCCTCAACAAAGCCTCCTTTTAACTGCGCTGCCGCGTTTATTCCGGTACAAACAGTGTGTGTGCTTTTGTTTTCAGGCGTGCATGTGGCTGGCAGGCTTTCACTTTGCTTGTGTGTGTGCGTGTGTACATGATGCGGATGTGAATACACAACACACAAGTGTGTCCTTTTTTTCTGAATAGGCATTATGGACAATTCTTCAAAATAAAAAAAAAACTCTAAACCAAATGTCAAAACACCAGTGTGCTGCATGCTCTGGACACACTATACTTCCATCCTGTTTATGTTTTGTATTTCAGAGTGCAGTTTGAGTGTGTAGTCTAATGCTTTAATCCTATGCATTGGTTGATATGGCAACTGCTCCCTACTTGACAAAAAGCATGTTTCCCTGTCCACCTGTTGTGACAAGGGGATAAAAAAGCCAGACTGGAGACATCAGGAGGGAAATGCTGGCAGCATGAAGCCGTCATATGCCAGAAAACAAAGTATTTGAAGTGTCACAAAAGCAATATTTTTCTCCCTGTCAATAACTCAATACTTACAAGATGAAACCAGTGTTTTGAGGGGGATGCTTGGAGCGCTGATGGCGAAAATTCATATCCTGTCAGACAAAATGACTGCGCTGATCAGTGCTCCTCCTTATTATACCGTCTCATTGTAAAATGCTTGAGATATTCTTAAGTGATTCCATGTGGTGTAAAGAACAGAGGTCGTATTGGGGATTAAGGGCAGGAATATTCTGGTTCGAATCTGTGTCACAGCAGAGAAAGAGCGAGCAATTAATGACCGCTCGCACTCAGTTTTCTCGCGTCTGAGATCAGGGGAGAGAAAATACAGCAGTCTGGAAGTCAAAGCTGTTGCATGTCTGCAGCTGCTGGGATTTTCTTTGCTTTTCTTGGCTCTCTGAGATGAACAGTGATGGAATCACTGCAGTGAAGCTTTACGTGCCATCTTCCCATTTCAAAACATGTCAATGGGCTTGCTCATATCGGTCTTGCGCTCCATTAGTTTTAAAGAGTTGAATTTCTCACGAGACCAAGTTTTAGCTTTCTTGGAATTAAGCTAAATTTGTTTTTTAATTCTGGTATAAGCTTTTCAGCATTTGATATAAACAACATTAATTTGATTAAACCAGGATCAGCGTTGACTTTTACCTTCTACACTGAAACACGCGTCTAAAAGTTTTCGGGGCAGAATGCAGTTAACCGTTTGCTTTTTTCCCAGAGACAAGCTGATTTTACTGTTTTAAGAACGTTTCGATGGGATTTTCTTTACTTTCCTAAGATTTCAGTTTTTTAATCCCTCTCTTGTCACCAAGTCAGTTGTTAAGGGCTAATAAAACTTTCAGTATGAGCAAATCAGGATCAAGTGTAGCTGTTTTTATTCATTAATAGGGTCTGAAATGTTCATGCAATTGTCTGGTGGAGTGTGTTTGCATGTGCATGTGATGCTCCACAGAGGCTCAGTGTCATCCTTTCAATGAGAAGCAGGCTTGTAGCTTTTAGGATTTTGCCTTAAACGCTGTAAATCTGAGATTAAGTGCTCCTCCATCAGAGCACAAGGTCTCAACAGGGAAGGCTATTGGAATGCGTCATCAATAATCTCAATAGTCCTGTAATGCCTTTTGGTCCTAAATTTTCAGTGTTGTCAATGCCAGTTTAGGTTTTTACCACCCCACTAAACTAACCCATACCACAGCTGTTCTTATCCTCTTTAATCCAACACAGCACATCTCATTTATTGCTTCTTAATGTCACTCCTTTTGCAGTTTGGCAGGGTTTGTCCTGCTGCTGGTGAGTGGAAATAGCTGTAAAGCTTTGTGGCTGTACAATTGGGTTACACCAGCTTTTGTTGTGGCGTAATGGTCAGGTTTGAAGCACAGAGATGAGTGCAGTACAGCGGCGTGCGAGTCTCCCTTTGACATTGTCTGACCCTGAATAAGCTGGGCTGTGTTCATTATTGATTGAGGTTGATTATTACTTAACCACATACCCTGATTTAACCGAGTTATTAAATATTAAGCAAAGGGTTCGGATGGAGAAATATGACTGAACAATAATGCTGCTCTGGATGTAGGCCACAATTTTACATAAACCTGCTAATTCATTTGCATTACAACTGTAATTTCTTCTAGTGGTAATCGAGTTAAAGTGGAATCATAATATGATGGTATGACTTTTTATTTTTTCAATCTTTTATTCCACATGTTTTTCATTGCACACATTTCTTTTGCAATCCCCGTAACAACAATTAGTAACAAATTTGGCTACTTTATTGATTGGCTCAGTGTTGCAAGCAACCCTACAAACAGTCCGAAATGCTCTAATGCTTAGCAGTGCTTTCAAAGCAATAAGATCGGCCACTGTTTAATGAGTTGGTGTATAGCTTTGTCTGTAGAGGAACAAAGTAATTTCTTTTGGATTTGTCTGCTTTTCGTTGTGATGGTGTTGATACGTGCAGTCCTTTCCCTTTGTGGATTAAAGCAATCAGCTAGAATATTAAAACCATTAGGAAAGTGCCTTTTAGACAGCATTGACCCGTTGAACCATGGACAAAGAATCTCTGGGGGCATGCTAAGGTGAAAGATTCCAAGATAGTTGCAGTTCTATCCAACTTTAGGGTATGTTTTATTCCTATTGCAATCAATTAAAATAGAAGTAAACTATAGTCAATTTGAAACTGCAACAAAACATGATCGATTGGTTTGTAGTCCTGAACACAAATTTCAGTTTTTACATGAACCTAAATTAGAATGACAAGGAAGGAAGAAAAAAAGTGGTTTTCCACTAAGGACGGAAAGAAGACCCAAGTCTTTTTAGGTTTCACTGCAATGGCTGAAAAATTCTCTTTTACCTTGTTTACCATCGGTGATCCAAGGCTCTCAGTCTCTCAGTAGATGGATGGTTCAAGGTGTAACAGCCTGCTTATCTTTAATTTCCCACACATTTTCTAATTAAAGGGAGAGCACCTGTCCCAGTCCACAGACAGTTACATTCATTCATGCTCTGGTACACAGAGAATTTATTTTTTAAAAATAGCACAAGCCATCTGTATTTTTCCATAGCAGTCTGATAATACAGCAGATACTTTTTATTCAGTCACTTACAACATGCTCAATGTAAGAGCTCTTGTTTCATCCACTCATGGTCTCTCCTCTTTCATATTAAAGCCACTACTAACCCTAGGATGTGTGTCTTTTCTCCGTACACAAAGTAGGTTAAAGTGTCAAGGTCACGGCTCACATCAAATCTTACAGAAGTAACAGGGCTGCGGGGAATATAGTTTTGTTTATCATTCATGTATTTTATTTAATCCTCATCAGGTCATGCTGTAAATTCTTGGATCGTTCCTGGACTCATCACCGGCTTAGAGCGTATAACTACACGATTAAGTCTAATCAGCAGTGTCTCAGCAAAAGGGTTTGGCCATGCTGTCTGAATTGACGATTCCCTCCTTGAGCTCCCCACAGGGATCCAACTTCTGAAAGACCTCGCCTCCCTCCACTAAGTGCTGTAATGATCAAAGGAAGAAACGTCTTTTTAGCCACTCAGCAGAAATCACAAGAGTCCAGAGTTCAGGCCACACAATTGAGTAAAGTTCCTTTGAAGTCACATTATAATATGCAGACTATTTCTGGATGAGACGTTAACCATGCATGAACATGTTCAAGGAAGTACATGCCAGGCACAGAGTACTGTGCTCTTAGTGCTAATGTTATGTGATCTTATGCATTAATGTACACCTGAAGCTACTTCCAGTGTGATATAATATGATGTTAGGATGTAGAGGGATTTGCTTCTGTACAATATGCTGATAAAAAAAACAACTTATGATGCTTTGACAATCTATTGTTGATACGTTAGCTTTACACTGTGTTCCATTTCATTATACATACAGTTTTTCTTAATTTCAGCTAAATGATCAATGCAAAGGAAACTGAATGAGATTTTTTGCAGTTTCTTTTTCTCTTGCCAGTCTCTCAGAATAGATTGATTCCTTTTACTGGATGCTCTACAAGTTTTTGTAAGGTTGTGGTCAGGGGATGATGAGTTTTTCTGCCTTTATGCCCATAGCAGCCAAAGATCCAGTGATATTTCTTTGGAGTTGTCTTGCATGAAAATAATTTCACATCAGACACAATTCTTCTTTTTATACCATGGTGGGAAATGACAAGAAACTCCATGTATTTTGCAGAGCCCATTTTGATACCCTCAGTCATCCTAAAGAGGTCTATCATCTTACCCTCCATTATTCTGGCCCAAAACATCACTCCACCACCATCACAGTCTTCTTGGGACATAGTCCATCACAGCATTTGCAACACCACCCATTTGAAGCATCCAGTGCAGCGTAACATTCATCAGGGAAAGAAAACTATTTGAAAATGAGAACAGAAAACATCTTTAATTGTGAGCATTGATTAAGAACTGATATGTACAGCTTTATCCAACATGGAGAGGGTCTTGTGATTAATACCAGCAACTTCAAATACCTGCTTGCAGCTTATCAGTGTTTTTTTTTTGTTTGTTTTTACAGCTGCTCTCTTTTATGCTTTGCTTGACAATGACATCCTTAATATTCGTTTATCTGAACAAACTGCTCTCTCTCAATAACACACTATTTGTCAGGTGAAAGGTCCAGTGTTTTCATTACTTTTTCAGGTCATTGCGCCTTTTCACACTGTTTGCAGACAGATCCCCATTTTTTGCCTCATGCAACATGAAAACCATGACTTGGTAAATAACATGGAACAACCAACTTAATTTCCCTTTAATTAAGACCACCTTGGTCACTTATAATCACACCTGTCTGATGTCATTATAAGTGAACACACGGAGAAAACAAAACAAAGAAAAATGTCCCTCAGAAAAATTAGTGCCCAAATGTTTAATTAACTAATGAAATCACTACAGAGTGTATATTATTACACATGTCTTATATCTTTGCTTCTTTGGGAAGAATTTTGTGAAGTTATTGAAAAGGTTTTTTTATAATTCACACAACTTGTACTTTTTTGGTTTCTAAAACCTTCTTACTCTCTGTCAAATGAACATTTTCACAAGCCTTTTGGAGCAAACAACAAAAGTTCTGACTAAATGACATAATGAAATAAACTAGGCCAGTCCCAACTCAGTTGCACTTTCATAACACCTCTGACACACATAAACAAATTAGAGATACTCAGAATTGGCAATACATCATTTTGCAATGGGCTCTAACTACTGCCCGCAGACATATATATTTTTCACATTTTCAGAAATGATGTGGATCTGTTCCTATTTGAACAATAAAGTGAGGCTTGAAAAATGCTCCTCCCCAGTCCCCTCAGAGTTTCTCCACATTGATAAACTCCCACTATTCAGTTGAAGCTACCTTACTTAGTCAGCTTTGGGCTAGGCACACATAATATGCAAATTTATGCATACCTATCTCCTTTGGAAATTCGGCAAACAATCAGTCATTCCTCCATCATGATGAGCTGAGAGATGTGTTATTGATTGCACACGGTTTTTCACAATTCTTATTAACGGAGCAGAAGGAACTCTGTTAGAACACAAAATAAGTCTAACGGATCCGAATGCATTGATGCAGATCCCACAACCTGCTTGCCCCTGCCATCAAAGCTTCATCACAAAGGACAAGATAAAACCACACTACTGTAGAGTGACCTTTTCATTACCCAACGCAACATGGCCAAAAGAGGGACAATGACTTACCCTTCACCAACAGGAAAATGGATTGGTTGCCTGGGAGCTGTTGTGCATTTCACATATACAGAGCAAAATTAGCCAGAGCAACCTGTTGAGGCTCTCACCTCAAATTTGCAGTTCTCCATTCTTTGCTGCTAAACACCGACGACCTTGCAAAGACGAGAAAAGGAGTGTTCGTTGCTTCTCGTTTCGTCTCTACTTGCTGTCTCTAGCTGTGTGGCACCTTTTTTTCTAATTCTTTTTTTTCTTGTGGATTTTATTTCATCATCCACCTCCCTTTTTATAAAGATCACTTCTAGAGTAGATTTTTCCTGAGGATTGTGTGTAATACAAAAACAGTAAGGGGTCTTACTTGGAGGTTAGTTCTGCCAATATCAGATAATTACAGAATGAATTGCTGCTAATTAATTTAAGTTTATGAGTTTTTTCTCCTTTTTTGTCTATCTGCAACTAGATTGTGAAATACTGCCAGATTTTGCTTTATTTTGGATCAACAGCCTGTAAAGGAAACTGAAGTCTTTCTGCTTATGAGGGAGAATACAGTGCTGATATTGTGCCGTAAGCTTTTCCTAAGAGATTAGGGCTTCATTTAAAAATACATACAGACCATTCAGAATCAAACTGCTGGTGTCAAACAAATTTATTTATTTTCTAAGAGATAACTTGTGGGTTGGACATGACTACCCACATACATTAACTCTAATCTTTTTACACACTTTTAAATAATCTTAGAATAGACTACAGATCTTAAGGGGCCTTTGCGAAGAGATTTTACAAGATATCACCCTCCATCTCAGCCCTTCTCTTGTAGTCATTATTGTGTTGTTATAAGCTGAGCCAATGTTTGTCCTGGGTTACTAACCTCATTGTAATATTCATGAGATCTCAACTTTGCTCTGTGTGCTGCTTTGCAGCCCTTAAGTTGACTTTGAAGATGTAGAATCACACAAAATAAACACCAACGCCCAAAAATGCAAAGAGAAACAATTTTGTTTAACACAAGGCAACACAAGCTTATTGTAAGTGGCTTTTCCATTTTCAATTGGTGGTGAGATAATCTAATGTAGGTCACACAGGGGTTAAAAAATCAGATTGTTCTTGGGTAAATCCTGCCAAAGGGTAAAACCGTGTCCTTTAGGGTGGGAAATGGGTTGTGATTTATGAACAGATCATGCAGCCATTCGGTATGGGCTATTATCCTGCATATGATTATCATTATTCTCTTTTGCCTGTTAATCATGGCAATCTCTCAGGGTGTGTTGGCAAGGTGATCACATTTAATCTGGCTGTGTAAAGACCACTCCACAGAGGTTGTTTTATCACTTAGAAGAGGAGGCTTGCATTATCCAAATGAAAAACAAGCTAGAGAAGAGGCTGATTTGTCACAGGTTGATTAGACCTTTCTCTGGCACTCCTCTTTGCTCATACAGTAGCTCTTCAAGGACATGGGGAGACACAGAGATGCCCAGTGGGCACAGAACCTCTGTGTTTTCTTCTCCAAATTTATACAGACAGCTAAAAATCTTCCATCCACTTATTGCTTGATGTTTCATACAGAAAATGCCATGCAACATCTGTAACTGCAAATGCATCTTTGCTTTCTTAAATTCTTCTCAGAGCATTATCACAAATAAAGTTAGTCTCTTTTGAGATGAATAATACTTTTGTAGACACTCCTAAATGAGGAGCTGGAGGCTTCAGACTGAAAGCTATCAAATAAACAACTCAGTCGGTATCGGGCATCAAATAAAAGACAAGACACACAGAACAAATGACAGACAAGAGGAAAGGAAGACAGTCTTCTGCACTCATCTATGAATTCCTCAGAGCTGTCAACGTATCAGTGTGACAGGATCAAACCTGTTTTGACACCAACTTTTATTTAACTGACATTTTCTTTGCTGTGTGGTAGATGTGGAGAAATGCGACTCACTGCTGAAGCTCATATACTTTGTGTCTGCATATTTTCTGATTTGCTCAGCTTGTAGGATGAGGACATAATTGCACAGTGAAACAGGACATGTTGCCAGGTTGTGTACTGCATGGGGCTCCTCGGTTGTCTTTCCCCCAGGGACCCCACGCTTGTTATGATTCTGTATGTTTTGATCCCCTGTTCCTTTGATTCTTTTTTGTATACTTCGTTTTCTGTTTAGTATTGTTATTTTGATACTTATTTCTTCATAAGCAGTTTCCTGTTTTATTTTGATAGATTCCTTTCCCTGTGATTTTGTGTTACTTCCTCTTGCTTCCCGCTTTTGTGATTACCTGCCCTGATTGTGTTCACCTGTGTCTCGTTGTCCTAGGTTATATTAGTCTTGTGCTCCCCTTTGTCTGTGCCTGGTCGTCTGTAATGCTTCCCCAGTGT
>JAVQJG010080418.1:0-12684 GCA_036024015.1 Craterocephalus amniculus | reverse complement strand
AACACGGACCTGTGATGCATTCAATGCAGCTCGGAAATTACAACTCAAACAGTTGACCTCACACAAGGACTACAATATAAAAAGAATAAACAAAACCAGGATTTATTTTGTTCAGAATCTATATGGGAAGGTTAACAGCTTTGTTGTTGTGGTGGTTTTTGTGGAAAAGCATCCAATAATCTACATTTATTGCCTTCAGTTTCAGTTAGGACACTTTTATGCACAGCAACATTCCCAGAAACTATGAACGCATCGTTGTCTTCCTGCATGACCAACAATCTCTGGAGAATCAGCTCAAAGTCAAGTGTCGAGACAGGTTCCTTCAGAATCTGCTGCTTTATTTCAGAAGTCAGGTTGTCCTGGCCGAGATGCAGCAAAGCAGGCCCAAACCAGCACCATGTTTCACTGGGATAATAAGCTTTTATATCAGACTGCAACATGGTCATCTGCACAGATACATATAAAAAAATCTGTTTTGGCTTCATACACCCAAAAACATTTTCCAGAAATGTGACATGTTTTTCTGTTGCATGCTCTTAACACTAACCAATATATTAGGTTTTTGTAGTTCTTTAAGTTCTCACAAACTATACGCGGCCAGATTCTTATACACAAAGCTGTGATTCTTTAGTCCACTATGATTGGCTGTTCAGTGTAACTTTGTTAATGTTGGGTATTTATTAAATCCATCTGGCCCTCTGGTTTCCCTTACTAATTACAGTAATAATTTATAGACAACTGTTCCCTAACACACTGTAAAATCATCGGTAATATTGCAGTATTTTCCCTGTATTTTTATTCAATACAGGAAAAAATGGAAGTGAAGGGGAACCCTTATGGGCCCATTAATTATGTGTGCTAATGTCTTTCATTAACATTAAAAACTCAAAATAAAAAAAAGCATCCCATGTAGATTAAAGGTATGAACTGAAATCTCATCATGGAATTTTACTGAGATATCTTCCTTGATTTAGTTTTTTCCTGTTTTTCAGTATCTTTCTGGCGTCCCACCGTCTGGTTGCCACTTCTTTTATGTCTAGTGCGTGGCAAAGTCGTCGCAGGCACAGGTTGCATGTCCTAGCTGGGAGCTGATCCTGGACTTTGTGGCACATTCAAGACCTTTGTACTTTTTAACCCAGATGCTGGTAAAATAAGAAGACATAACAGATGGGCTTTTGATACCACCAGTTCTTGACATCCGTTTGGTGAATAAGAGACCTTACTCTTAGAGATATTTCTGTTGGTCAACCATTCTTACTTGGGGCTCTAGCAGTCCTGAACTTCCTCCTTTTCTATATACTGTAGTATACCTGTGTGAATAAATATGAACTCATCAGAGATGGGTTTTATCATTTTTTTCCAGCCTGATTAAAACCAAATCTCTTATTCTGAGGTTTGCATAACTCTCTCTTGTTTCTGCTGTGATTCACAAACACTTCCCTTTTCTTTAAATAAAACAAGGCGTCCACCTTCATCTGATTATCATGTAATTGACTGAAACCACCTGATTCTAATTTCAGTTTCAAAATAACAGAATCCAACAGATTAAATTTATTTTGCAATAAATAAATAACCAAGTCTAACCGTTTTGCATCATTTGTTCAGATGGGTTTTCTTAGTTGACATTAATGACTTCAGTAAAAATCCTTTCAGTTACAGGTCTTATATAAAAAATATAATAAGCTTGAAGGGTTTTTTGTACAATGACAGATTTCATGCACCCCTGTAGATCGTTTGTAGTACAGAACAGGTCTGATTAAAGTCCTGGCTGGCTGGGCAATGGGAAAACACATACTGTAGAGACAGAGAGAGGGAGTGGGAAGGAGAGAAACTGGATACTGTTTGTAACACATATGTCAGATCAACTTGCTCCATCACATGCATGAAGCAAAACCTTCCACTAAGAACAAAGGGTAGAAGGTCATTAGTCTGAGCAACAAGTGTAAATGGCACAGATTAGATCAGAGAGCAGAGCAAGAAAAGCCAGAGATGCTACAGCATGTAAAAGATGAAATCTTTAGAAACTGCTGAGAATGATGTTACCTTGGCAAGGTGTTTCTCTGTTTGGTGTAAGTTAGAGACTTGGTAGATCCCTGCGGGGGTAAAAAGAAAGAAAAAAGAAAAAGTGACAATACAATAAACACTGATCCATAAATGATTAACAGTAGCAAAAGTGACATTATTGAGCTTTTTGACACAGTGTAATGAGAACAATCCTGAGTTTGACTTGTTTTTCATTTTTCTTATTGTTGTTATTATCATTTTATTTTATATTCTCTCTTTATGAGTAAATGAAAGTTATTCCAACACAATTTAGGAAATATGGGTTTTTGGTTACATAGAGTAAAAAATATCAATTACCATCTTACCTGGTACTTTATTCACTTTTTAGCTGCATTTTATGGTTTGTCACATTTTTAATAGATCTGCTTTGTTTTATTGATTAAATAAATGTGCATTATGGCTTTCTGTGCATCCTTTAATGGATAGAGTCAGCCATCATTCATTCTATTTATGACAGAAATGAACCTGGTTTGGGATGAAACAGACATTCAGTCCAGTTATAAAACTGACATGCCAGCTAATAACAGGCATATTAGCTTTTCCATTAGCTTTCACTTACTCCTTCACAATACTATGTACAAAGAGTGATTAACAGTAACTAGAATTTCAGTTTTTTTCATCACATTACTTCATGCCCTGTGAAATGTAGAACAATAGACTGGGCTGTTCACAGAAAACAAGGAAAATGTTTTTGTTCCATAATTCCAGAAGTGACCACATAATTGGTTGCACATAAAAACAAATCAGTTTGGTGGGCGGTAAATCTGTATTAATCAGATTAAACAAATATTTTACATGTGCATGCCTCAGTTATGCAGACATCTCTACAAGGCCGATCCATTTTCCTCCACCACAACTTACAGCATACAGCAAATAATAACGTCTACATTTCCAGTAAAGGAATATTTGTCTCCTAAGAATGGATTTGATTGCTTCTGGTGATTCAGGACCTTTTTTCATGATGTGAAGGAAAAGGTCATGAATCTAGATTGTTAGCCATTCTACATCCATTCAGTCACATGAATACCAAGTGTCAGTTTCAGATTTCTGAGCATACGGTTCAGTCACAAGCTGTAAAATCTGTTTGCATTCTGTTGTTTTCTTCCCCTTCACATCTGAAAATTTCCCAGTTTTTGTAAGACTGGGAAGATGGAAGGAAAGGGAAGATAATGATAAAGAGTGTGAAGAGGATGGGAAGAGAGCATGGAGGTACAAGTGTGCTCACCAGGTGTTGGATGTGTCGAGAAGGAGCAGTCCCTCTACGCTGCTGGATGCGATGAAGAGGCGGTGACGAGAAAGTGGGAGGAGAGGAGAGTAAAGGGAATGATGAAATAGGAAGCAGGGCAAAGGGATGGTGATGGGAGAAAGGAGAAAGGGAGAATGGGGAGAGAGGAGAAGGCAAATTCAGGAAGGAAAGGAGAGTTAATTAAACAAATAAACTCCCTAATGGATGAAAATGGCTACTTCCTACATCAACATCAACTACTTTTTCCCCCTCGGCTGAAATTCCACTGTTCTCCAGGAATGGACTGAGACCCCGCTGAGCAGACGGTTCGGCTTCCCAAAAGGAATTCAGCTTGGAGGAAACCATACAGAGGTTTTGGGGAGTTATACTTCCCAACTATGGATATACAGAATGGGAAAGTCTGTTTTCTACACAATATGCTCTTGAGGAAAAGAACTACATAAAATGGGACTAACCAGATCGTTGGAGGGGGCCGGGATGCATGCAGAAGTCACCTGGAACACAGACAGACAGACAGACAGACACATTTTTACACAGGACTAATTCACACAACATCAAAAACATTTGTTTAGTTGCATACTGGGCTAAATGTTTATAATAATGCAGTAGTATGAAATCCTAGTTTAGATATTCTGTTTAAGTGCCCAAGTAAATCGACATAGGTAACATAAATAAGAAAAACGCTGCAATGTCAGATAAACAATTAAAAGATAGAAATAATGCTGAAATTCCAGAGAACATCTTGTTATGTGTAAAGGTGGAATTTATATCTAGAAGAGTAACCCATAGGATAGAAAAGAAATACCATGCAGCAGCTTTACCAACTGTATAGTAGGCATCATTTTCCATGGTAAAAGTCATATGATGACCAGGGATCTAAACAAGCTGCGTTGATCACCAGCTAATGTGGCTAATCAGAAATTCCACTGGCCACATTTTTCTAGGAAAGATAAGCCAGGTTATAAGTGCAACTGACATATTTAATCATTATTTTAACTGTCCTCACTTGTGTTTTTTTCCATAAAAATGCCAAACAACAACGAAAGCTGTCCAAAATGTATCAAAGCAAAAATAAGTAAAAAGAATGAGAACAATACAGTTATTCATGATGCCGAGATTTAATCAGTCTCTCCAAAAAGATCTAAAAACGTTCACTTTTTTATTTTAGCTGCATGTCTGCAGATCATTTTTGTGCTTGCTCAGTGGGATTACAAGTTAAAGTCCTGATTTTCAAAAAGATTTTTCTTTATTTAAAAAACTTGATTGTTAATACAATTCTGTCCATGCCAATGGAACCAGCTTAGGTTTGCTTTCTATTTCAAGTCAGTCTCATTCTTTTTTTTATCAAGCCTTTTTCCAACATGTCAAAGTATTTAAGTGCCAATGAAATAGTCACAAAAGTCTGAAAGCTTTTGGCTAAACAGCATCGATATGTCAACTATTATCCAGGTGGAAGAAACAACAGAATATGATGAGGAACAGCACACAGAAAACTTCTTCGATGCAGTTAAGTGCAAAGTAATCTATGTAACAAATGTTTGAGAGCTTCTTTAGAAAATGTTAAGTATGTATTGTACAACTGTGAAGTCAAATATGTGGAAAACAGCTGGGGCAGCGCTGAAACACAAACACACGTACAGAACGAAACATCTGATTCCCATGTCTGCTACAGGCCTGTGGGTCAGCGAACTGTAACCAGAGGAAGCCAGAGTTGAACAGCAGCTCTGATGGTGGGGCTGCGGGCCACAATCATGCTTACGTAACAAATGCACGTGTCTGGACACACACACATGTAGAGTTGTGTTCCTGCCAAATAACCCTTTTTGGATTGTTTATTTGGAAACAGGAAAAGGGCAAGGACTTGTCTATATTTCATTGTGAAGGAAAAGGAAGTTACAGAGGCCCTGAACCTGGGGGGTGTGTCACCACCACGGTCTATGTGCTGCGTGGCCGCATTAAGCTTCCCTCCTTCCCTTCTTTCTTTAGCTTAAGGCTCAGTCACTTGCAGCGGGTTCTACGTAAGCACAGACATCAACAGGAAAGCAAAGGAACTGATAAAGAGCTAAATTGAGATGCGACGTGTCAGACAGAAGTCGCACGAAAAAGGTTCCGGTTGAACTTTAGCTATCGTATGACTAACGGGACAATGTTGCTCCATGAGTCACTCGCAGATGAAGGTTTGTTTTCTGATGCCATACAGGGTTGAATTTCATAGCTTACCCTGCATGTTTCTTTGTTGTTTTTTTCCCCCCGTCACCCAAGGGTCAGGCTCCCGTTTCTTTTCATCCCCTCTGGGTGAATCAGGCCAGTTTCATTCTATCACTCTATTATTACTTTTAAATCCACAGAATATGCAGCAGCACCTAGGTTCTGCTCTTCTTTAGATACTGTAAATTTCTCACCTTAAGAAGTTACTATATCCAGAAAGTTTCCCTCTTCCTTTTCAGTTCAAAAGAAAATATGCAGATTTTTCTCCTTTTATGTCTCTCTTCCTCTGGGATGAACAGATAACTTTGAAAGGCCAATAAAAACAACTAAATTTGCTGTCCTCGTTTAATCATCCCTTATCGAGGCTTATTCGTTTCATCAACATTCCAACATTTGACGAACGGACGTTGATCTCATGAGGAAATGTCTCTCTTGCTTTGTGGTCCTCCATGTGACCAACGAAACACGCCACAAGGCTCAATAAGAAATCTGCTGCTGGAAAATGCAGATGCTCAACTTGCTTCTGACAAGAAAAAATGAAAACCTTATGGGATCATCCACTGGTTCCAGTTTCCAGTCCTGGACGGAGCACACTCCTCACTGTCTCCAGTTTCCACTTGTTTTGACAACATTTACCAGATTTTAAACCTGTGCTGCGCTCATATTTATGGAAATCTGCGAGCAGCTAACATTTCAGCTAATACTTAACGGTTAACTGTTCCTTCATTTATGCCAAGTTTTTCTCTTTTCTCCTCCATTTATTCCTCTTCATTCTTCTCTCTCCAGTGCCCGGTCAAGGGGCCTGTTAAGGGTGGCCGCTGCACCAGAAAAAACACCCCTCACCGAACCAGATTCCATCTCCACCGGCCAACACTTGCACATGTACTTCCTGCTAACAGACCTCCACCCATCTCTGCACCACTCTCTCCATCCTTTCTTTACTCTGCAAGGTTTTCTGCTCTCTTATCTGGTGATATATATTTCCTCTTCCTTCCTCTTTTCCTCCTCCTCCTCCTGCTTCCGTATTTTTTCTGTTGTGGTTTACTCTTTTAACGTGTTTTACTCTAGCTATTTAAATTCTTCCTCTCTCCTGCTTTTCAGCATGTTTTTCTTGTTTGACGTACAGAAGTTTCTCCTAATCCCCAGCTCTCTTCCTATGTATATCATCGCTTGATTCCAATATTTCCTTCCTCCTTCTTCACTTCCTCTTTTTCCTTATAATCTGTTTCTTACTAAATCTTTCCAGTCGGCCTTCTCCAACTTGACACCTACCGCACCTTCCAATAGTTTCCGAGTAATTTTTTAATTCCCTGCACTGTTTTTGAGCTTACATCCTCATCTTTAGGAGTCTTTTCACTGGTCAGTAACCAAATATGCTTTAATAAAATAACAAAAGAAGAACTGGTGACTAGGAAGCTTGTTCAAACTTGCTTTCAATTCAAGTTCTGGCTGCATGTCTGAACACAAGACAGACTGCAAGACTTAAAGTGACCGATATGATCAAGATCTTGTTTCTCAGTATGAAATGTGTTTCTTCCTCTCTGCATATTGTGCTCCGTATGCACACTGAAATCTTGTCCTTCCCTCCACCTCTGCTGCTTCTTCTCAGGTTGGTCCAGCTGGCAGAACCCTGATCCTCACAACCCGCACCACCCCTCCTCCAGCCCCTCGGTTGGCTCTTCCCTCCATCTCCATCTGCCAGCCCTCTGTCATCTTCCACACTCAGGGTTTTGTTTTGCAGCAGTGGCCCTGGCTCCTCTGGCTCCTAACATGCTCTTTGATCCGTCAAAGCTGGAAGAAGCATAGCAAATGGATAATGCACAGCTCTCTCCTCTCAACGCACAGCTTTAGAGCTGTGGGCTCTAAGAAGGATAACTTAGGGGTGAGGTAACAGTCTTGGTATGTTATTGCTGTGGGGCATGGGTATGTGAGGGCAGAGTTTTAAGATCTTGGGACTAAGACCTTGGATTAAAACTTCGACACCTAACATTTAAATGACAGACTTTTCAAAAAGTATCCACATTGGACTCATATTATACAAAAATATAAAATCAAAACAAAACAAAACATGGATATATGTAGAAGGGCAGACGTTCATCAAGTGCTGGATTTCTCCTCATTTTTCTCTCAAACATCTTCACGATGCCGTCACCTGGAGCGTTTCCAAAAGTCCTGGAGGAGTTCTCACATGTGTAGAGTAGATGTTAGTTGATTTCTTATTCACTCTGAGCTCAGACTCACCTCAAAGCAGTTCAGTGCCCCTCAGTGTAAAGCAGTTCATTTTGGCTATGTGGAGCTGTATGGAATATTTGATATTGTTCACACCAATTAAACCTTTTTCGGCAACAACAGGAAGACTTAAGGTTAGTTTGCACTGTAATAACTTCATCATGTTTCTATGGTAGGGAGAACCTGCTGCAGGAAGAGAGGAGATTATTCCAGCGTTTCTATCTGTGGTGCAAATTAAACCACAGTAAACCCTCAAGACATATTTTGTACTTTTTAATAATCTCCCCAGGCCCCCAAACTCCAAGACCTGTCTGGTATGGAAGGGTTTTTAGGCTTTCATTTTTTAGGAATGCTCCTTATGAGTCCCAGTTCCACAAAACTTGATGGTTTTTTAAGCTTCTGTCCTTCAAGAGTTCAACGTTTCTTGCCAATAGGTGACATCATTATAATGGCTGAAAGGGTCTGTCTTGCTGTACACCGAACACGCAAACCAATTCCACCTGTTCATTTTATACAAGGCCATTCTATTTGCTGGAAAACTATTACAGAGAATGCACCCAATAGTAGCAACAGATGTGGTATTCAATTGGTTGCAATGCCCAATTTGTGCCACTAGGTGTCACTAGACCCAGCAGATTGGAACACAAAGGAATCTAAAGCTTTTAGATCGACTTGATGTCTTCACTATGGTTTTGCAATTATGTCATTCATGCCAGGCAGTCCAATAACCTTCTGTCCATGGGATAAGCTACTTGGTCTGTTCATCAGTAAAGAACTTTCTTTGTTACTTTATCATATAGTGACACAATATCCCAAAACAATTAATAGGTAAAGACCCAGAAAGCTTTTTATCTGGTTTTTAGTAGCAACTTAGTTTTTCACATCAGTTTTAGTTGTTTCATATTTCAGATGTTTGTCAGTGGCTAAGTTGCAGTGATTCCTAAGCATCCCTCTATGTGGGTATTTTTATTCTCTTTGCAAACACAGCATGGAGTAGGCTGGCAAGTCATGTTGGACGTTAGCAAACTGTTGACTAAAGGTTGCAAACTCTGGAAAACCAACTTCATTTCTACAACTTTAGATTATTACTTACGAGAGACAGCGGAGGCAGCACAAAAAATCAAAGCATTTTAAGCCCACAGTTTGTTGTGGGAAAAAGTCACAAAACATTAGATGTAAATTTGAATCCCTTTGTGGAGTTTTATGGGTAGACAGGTTATCTGAGCAGCGAGAGTTTAAAGATGCACTCAAACCAAAGCTCAATCCTACTTCCTTTATTCGTGTGGGAGAGGTAAGTGTCACCTTTCCTACTGAGATCAGTGAGGGCCGGATAACAACTACTCCTTAATCTCTAAAAGAAAGGGGGTACCTTACTTCTACATGATGAAAGAAAATGCCCAAGGAGAGGGTCTGAGATCTGACCAAGTACTGAAACATGATCACAGCTAAGGCTGTGAGCAAACCTAACAATTACAACCAATCGAGCTCCTCATCAAGCTATGTGTGCTGTGCTCCCTGGTTACATATGAGTGCTGCTCTTAATGTAGCATTTCTTTTGATTGTCAGCCTGAGGCCAAACAGTCTCCTCATTCCTTCAACCCCCTTGGGAGAGTCAATCAGAGAGCATTGATGAAAGCTGCAAGGAATCAGCAGTGAAGGTCAATGCTGCCTAAGACCTTTAGTGCTTTCATCATTAGGGACTGAGTTCAACAACAAGGAAAAGGAGCCTTGACAAGAAATTAAACAGAGATGGAACAAGTGTGTCAGCATCACTGAACCCCCTTGAGATAAAATGGTAGTAATAGAGCAAAAGCACAGAGGAAGTTCCCCAAATTCTGTAGTGATGCATCCAGTTGGACATGATTTAATTACAGCGACTTAAGCTCCTCTCAAACAAGCTCTATGCGTTATTCTACTAAAGACACTAACTACAGACTAAAGCTAGTTATTATTTATAATAACTAAATACTCAGTTATAGTTCTAAAGGAAGTATCATTCATGCTTGTCAACAGTTTGAGCTATGTGGTATATCTTTATGTCTTACACCTGTTTCATGTCATGGTTCAAATTCCATAGAGATAAATGGTTGAAGGAATGTATGCTAAAAGCTGTCACGGCCAATTAAAATCTTATAAAAAGGGAGAAAAAGAAACAACCGTAATGCTTTTATTTTTCACTAAAAAAACAAAGCTGCCAATCACAAGTTGTGTTTTTGGCCCAGTTTCACGGCCACCTGCCGGATAAAGTCATTCTGTGGATGGAAATTACTGGCTTTCTTCCTCCTACTGTGTGTATAACCTTGTGTTTAGAGGGGGAAAGGGAACAATTTTGTTCTAGATGATAGAAATTCTACTTAAGTGACTAAAGTTGTGCTTGAAAATCCCATTAAGTGCAATGTTTAAAGGATCATTTTTCATAAGGGTTATACTGTAAGAAGGTAGTAGTAATACTTCATGTTTTTCACTTAGTTACTTCTCTATTTAAAGTACAGGCAGTCATCTGTGATCTTTGACAAATATATTGTGGACCCTTTGCAGTCACAGGTCCGGCTAAACTTTTAAGACCTTTATACTAAGTTGATCTTTTAAAATGTAAGTCAGAAAGTTAGACATGCACAAACCTGCAGGACTCATTTTCTGAAAGTTCTGAGAGATACCTGAGCAGCTTAGCCATATAACAGTCCTTCAAATACACCCGAAATGTCTGATGCCTCTTAATCATGACAAGGTGGACTTCATGAGATAACCAAAAAGCACTCAGCCTAATTCAGGGGAGCTTTAAGGCCACTAAGCAGAAATAACACATACAAGTAAAAGTGAAACACCTACATCCAGCAGACTTAGGAGTCCAATATTGTGCTCCGTATGGAAGGCCAGATAATCTCTTTCTTTTTTAAATGTTCTCACTGGTCAACACTGTTCCCTTTCTTGGTCTTGTTCCCACACTTACTTCTAACCCCATAAGAAAAGGCAGGGGTCTCTGTCTAATTTAGCTTTTCCTTCAAGCAGCTGTGAGCGAGTCCGACAATATCAGGGGTCACATTTCTGTCTGTGGTGGAGCTTTTACGATCAAGTGGGATGAAATTCCCTGTTATGGAGTGACAGGAAGAACAATTATAATTCTGTGCGGAGTTAGGACACCTTTTATTGCCAGGGAAACAGGAAATAGGCAATATTTGCAAGCATAAATAGGCCTAAAGTTAAAGGCAAAAAATGGATTTATGCATTTCAACATGGTTTGAAAGTCAAGTTGTCTCTTCTGGAGATGCTGACTGCCTTTTGTCAAGATGACCCCACACTGCCTCAGTAATGCTGAGGTCTGGGCTCTGAGAAGGATTTGTCCCAGATTTTCAGTCAAATTCTTAGTTATTTTGGCTCACCTCAGCCTTTTCACCAAGTTTCCGTCCTTCAGAATGGCTTTGTGAAAGCCACGGAGACCATTTCTGACGAGGTTTTGTCAGTTGGCTCATTTGAATGTGTAGATGCATCTCTCAGGTCATGTGCTCGGTCTCTGTCTTCAGGATATTGCTTTCAGATATCATTTATTCACTCTAAACAGGTTTTCACTTCTCCTTTTGCCCTCCATTTTTATTCAGTGTTTTCAGTTGTTTAAGGACACATTGCAACAATGGTGAGATATTTTGTTTTAGGTTATCATCTTGTTGGAACAAAAATTGTATTTTATTGTAGTCCAACTGAGTCAAGTTTGCAATCTTTGGTTTCTGCAACAGCCCGCTGGTACAAGTTTCCAGTTAAAACAGGATCTTTGCTAACGTGTGCTGACATCTCTTGGATTAGGTGCTCTTTTATACCTAATATGGATGATGAATGATGGAGAAACAGAAAAAATACAAACCTCTGAAAATGGTCAAGTAAACTATCTGGACTGAAAATCAGCAAAACAGCTAACATCCACAGAAAAACTGAAATACTCAAAGCTTGTAAATAAAAGCTCAAGATCACTGGAACAGATAAAAGAAAATGATACTTGGAGGAAAAATCTAAAAAAAATTTAGAGGTGGCCCAAGACTTCTGCTCTATATTGTATAGTAAGTACTAACATGAATGTGCAGACAGTGCTCGGGTACGGAAGCTGTCTAGGTGCATGCTCCAAGCCAAAGCACAAACACACCATGGGATTCTCATCAAACCATTTCCTTCTTCCTCCAAAGCCAAACAAGCGTTGAAAGTTTGAACCCAAATAAAAATAAACGGGAACAAGTAAACAAAGCAGGACGGCTCGGCTCGTGATGAGCCTGGGATTCATCAACAATGGAAAAAAAAATTCTCCTGTAACCCCACCGATAGCAGCATTGTTACAGAGCTTCACCGCTTGCCTCCGTGTCTTTCCTTTGTGGTGAAGCTGCATCTCTGTCAATCATCCTGCTGATGAGTGGGCACACTCGCAAACTTCCCTCCTCTTTCTATATTTGCAGCAGTGTTTACATGATGCACAGAATAGCATTTGGATTCTTCAGACAGGCATTGTAGGGCCCGTCTCGCTCTGTAGAACACCACAGCTCACAAACAAGACGTCACTGTGGTCCAAGGCTTTATTCTCTCCCTGTGATTTCTTTTATTTTTTTCCCCCTTTTGTTTCATCCCATTGAGGCCCTAGGAGATGAATATAAGGAGCAGAGCAGAAACCGAGAGAGGCAGGAATCCCACATTATCACACGTGGGGAAAAAAAATAGTTAAAAAACAAAAAAACTTGGGAAAGATTTGTATCCGTAGGTGGGAGCTGGATTGCCGAAAATAAAATCTAGTGTGTCCAGTCAATGTTCGACTCAAGACAGACCAAACCCACCGGCCAATTAGTGCAGCTTATGCTCCTGCTTGTACACACACACACACACACACACACACACGCGCACACACACACACACACACACACACACACACGCACGCACGCACGCACGCACGCACACATTGAACT
>JAVQJG010080396.1:0-24364 GCA_036024015.1 Craterocephalus amniculus | reverse complement strand
ATATATATATATATATATATATATATATTCAAAAACCATCAATAAATAGCTGAAACTCATGTTTTTAATTGAATGGTAGTACTGAGATTAGTGAACACTGGGATGCCTGAATGGAGCCATATAAATGCTTAGGAATATCAAATAAGCAAAGTGTTTGGTAAAGCTCTTTCTGTAACACAGAGCAGAGCTATTGGACTCTAGGACAAAAAAGTTTATAATGCACACGAGGGGATCAAAGCGATGAAGATGTCATGGACATAACTGATAATGTGACCGTACAAAGTTACTCTTGTCTCACACTTTAAAATCAAACAACTAAATGTGTCACAGAACCATAGTTTTAAGGTCCACTAGCTACTTATATTTTCAACATGCCAGAAGTAAGAAACACAGAGTTATATAGTCAGAAAGATATGTACTAAAGCTTCAAAGTTTCAAAGTAATGCAAGGTCCAACATCCATGGGTGGCAGCAAAAGACTGGTTGCACGCAGTGTCAGTCAATAAAACTGACCCATCAAAGTTGTCAATTATTCTTTTGCAGTCTATTTAACAGGTTTCTACCTTATTAGCTGGACAACACTGAAATCAATAAATGGTTACATAAGCTTCAAACACTCCTATGAAAGTAAAATGCTGCATCAAAATCCACAGTTAAATTATTTCTCCGTCCTTAGGAACTTCTGCAGACCTACGGGCAACAAAAAACATTATTTCATTTAAAAACCTTGCTTAAGTTGAACAAAAAACTTTAGCCAGCATAAACAAATATACAGCACAAATATGTCTGTGGGCTGGTTTACTCTTATTAAACTCTAAACTTAAATATTGTGGTGGTAAAAAAAAAATTTGTGACAATATTATTGCATAACAGTACAATATGGCCTGATATACCAGTGTGTTAATGGGATAGATATACAGTATGACTGATAAGTGCAAAGCTGTGCCTAAGGTACCTGCCAGAGCATGCTGGAGAGCTTGCTGCCTTTCCTACTGATCAAAGTGGACAAATTATTTTTAAAACCACATTAGGTTCAAACATCATAAAAATGGAAACCTCAAGGCCAATTACATTTGGATTTTTGCATCGTTTACTTGCAGCAAGCAGGTTGTTTTTGGTTCTAGCAAACATTTCTAGTTCTTTCTTCTTGGTCAGTATTTATTTTGAGAAATATTGCACAGAGAAAGCAGTTGTTACCACATGATGTCAAATGCAGTGCAAAAGAAAGCAAAAAGAAGGTGGAATTTAAAAAAGAAAATCTCTGTCCAATCAAACTGATCCCCCCAAACTACCCAATTAAAATCCTATAGTCTGCATTTGATAAAGGCAAGGCGAGACAGGTGGTAAAAATTAGTTGGTTGTGCAGGGTTTTTCCTAACAATATGCAGCTGTTCTATTTTTGACATTTGCTACTTGGAAGTGGCGTCAATCTAGAGCAGAACAGACTGTTCAGGCGAGAAGTCCGTCAGTGAAAAGCAAAGTGAACCTGGTTGATTTTTTAAATAAAACTTTGTGCAGATTTTTGGTTTGCATTTCACCCAAAACATCAACATTACCTCATAACCGATGATTAGGTGAACAAAGAATCCATAGATGCTCTGCTCTGAATGCTTCTGGTGTTTCAGGGTGTCAGGTGGAAAGCTTGGTCGGCATAGCTGCTCCGCAACGTTCTTATGATGCTTCCGTGTTTGGTGGAACTGAGGAAAAACACACAGAGGGGAAAGAGGCATGTGAAACAGGACCGGCACCAGAATCCTAAGACTTGGGACAATTCCACACCCCGAAACTCAAACACCCTGTTATGTCCTATTAGCATTATGACTTAATGGAAAGGTGTAATCTGAGCTGGAGGAATGTGATCATTACTGTTTGTCTTTTTAATCCATATGCTACCACGAAAACTCCAAAACTGGTAAAAAAATGTAGCATAAAAAATGAAAGAACATCCTTTAAAATGAATTCAAATTACATCTACCATATTTCGTCATCTCTTACATTGAATTGTGTTTTTGAACACAAAATTCACACTCCAGTCAACCTGCAACTGTCAGGTTTGTCAGTGTGTCAGCAGTACTTTGAAATCTGACCTTGTCTGGACAGGTTTAGAGGTTACCTTCTCTAGGTCACGTCAGTGGACTTTTCATATCAGCATCTGCACTCTAAAGCTCTGGGTTGTGCATAGGGAGCATATCACTCCTCTTTCTTCCCTCACCACACTACAGTGCACAGTTCAAAATAAAATACATGCTTCTAAACAGACTTGTCACTACTAACATCCCATGTTGAATAAAAAAGATATTTATCTCATGAGTTGATTTATTTCATGCGTGTGCTCTATTCAGTTTTAATGTGTCTCTTTTTCTTCAGTGACAAATGAGATGGAAAATTTCTCATGTCAGAACCACACATGCTGGAAGCTCTAACATTGCTGCCGTCCACCGTGGTATGAAAACTGAAAAGAGAAGAAAGAATCAACATTGCATCAAAAAGTGGGAGGTTTCAGCTGCCACAGCATAGTGACATTTTATGTACAACGTCATTATGATAATGAACATCCATTCCCTCATCATCCGCACCTCGAGTGCACCCTTCCCTTTAATGTACTTCCCTGAAGGTAACGGTCTCTCTGACAGTCTTATTTATTGCATTCTATGGCAGGACTATTTCTGGAAATCACTTAAAAAAGTTTGCTTCAGAGAATTTCTCTGAAATTCATATCAAAGCAGCTTCCACAAAGCATTATTGAGTGTTATGGGAAATAAACAGTGTTAGAAGTAATTATGTACACTGATGTCCGCCTGTTAGTCCTCTTTGTTGGTTCTGAATAAGCATGATTGCATGCTTTCTGATTGAAAGATGATTGATCTTAAAAAAATGTAAATGTAAATGCACAAACAAGGTGCAATTGTGCACATAATCTCAAAATGAGTTGAGCAACCTGCTTAAATGTAGCATGAAATAAAGTATTCATCCTCTGATTGCATATTAGCCATTCATTGAGTGATTGGGCCACCACTGCAGCTCAACAACCAGTAATGTTTCAAACCCATTGCAATCATATGGCACCAGAGCACAACAATATTATCATTTAAAAGCCTGTTGTGCCCCCGTGCACTCATCTTTGCAGAGAACAAATGATGACTACACTGGTCTCTGGAGGAATAAGAATTCATTGAATTTGCACTAGGAGATTCTTGACAAAAGCTGCTATGCTGTAGTCAAGTCCTTCCAAAATTACAAATTCATTCAGGGGAAATGATTAAATAAGTTTTTCTTTCTTTAGTTTGGAAACTTAAGTGCCTGTGTAAATCTGGCATCCACTGAGATCTGCATGGTAATGGCTTTGTTCTGTAGCTCTGCTTTTGCAAACTGATCCCAAAACTCATTCACATCTGCACGCCACACGGACACGATATGCAAGCTGTGCATTTACTACCGAACTTTCACCTGCCTACCTCTGTGCTCCAGTTGCCATGGTAACACTTTCAAAGACACAACAGACATTATTAAGTGTTATTGACAGAGTCATTGCCAACAGAAATCTTTGTATCTTAGCAACACTTTACATGGACTTGAAAGGACATGGGTGTTTTTATTGACTGCAAGAGAGGTGTATTTGTTTTCCCCCATTTGAAATTAAAATTACTCACTTATCCAGCTCTTCATATGTTCAACCAGTTTCAGCCTGCTGAATGAAGACTGTGAAAAATGTCAGAATCACAAAGAACTTAGCTCTAAATGACTAATATAAAAGACTATATACGTAAATTAGATGTGGATGGCTGAATCATTGTTTCCTTTAGTTATTTTAAGAATTTGGCTTCCAAACTCCATATGGAGAGGAATGAAGGAAGCATTAAACTTACCAGCTGGGTTTAAACATCTTTAAGTTAAGAGCATCACTGTTGTTAAAGGCCAGATGGAGCTGAAAAATGAGAGCTCTGAGAGATGTTGTCAGAGGCTGCACCTGCACACTGAGCTGAATAATGCACTCAGACCACAAGGACACCTGCTGTAGCTTGGGCATCTGTGCATTGTAGGCACAATACACATAAACACAGCTATGAGCATGGTTCAAGACACTTACTCACAAATGCACTTCTGATGTTTATGAAAGTTCATGCAGACATTCAAGTTTAAACACCTGCTGGGCTCAGATAAATGCTTTTAATTGGACTTGGGAGGCAAAGATTGCAAATACTCTGTCAGAGAAGAAAACAATCTTATTTCATCATAACTCTTCTCCAGCCTAGTTTCTGTGGGTGATATGAGTAAAATCCTTCATCCAGCTTTCATATAGAACCCACAACTCTCAAAACCGCCCGCGACTCCCCTGAGAAAGAAGCAACAGGGAGCGAGCAGAGTTTATTTGATCAGAAACAGACCGCCATTGCTTGTCACATCTCCACAATGATGCATATAATATTACATCTCGCATTGGTGTTGGTTTAAATTGGGACAATAAACAAGCTTATTTCGCCCAATTTCTTTTTTAAGAAATCATGTCATCTCAGCCGGAAATAAAACCAACATCCCCAAAGTGATGGCAGCTTCAATTATTGATAGCTTTCACTGTTGAGCAGTGAGCAGCCATCAGTTGGATGTCAGACTCAAAGCAGAGGGTGAGGGAAGAAGGGAAAGAGAATCTTTCATATTTCCTGTACCGATGATTTGAAAACGATTATGAAAGGAAGCCTTGGTGAGAGCAAAGGGTAATGTGTAAAAAACATTTTTTTATTGTTTGTTTCTCAGAAGAGTACTTTAGATGTTTTTTGGGGGGTTCTAAAGAGAAGCACAGTAGAAGAAGTGCAGAAGCAAAATCGAATAGAGAAACATAGTATGAGGCAATTTTGCATATTTCTTCACTCCAGGGTTCGTCCTCCCCCATCACATTGGAGAGCCCAAATCATCAATACTAGATGAGTTATATGTCTGTACAGTGGGAGCTGTCAGTCTGAACCAGAACATGCCTCTACTACCAACAGACTAGGACTCTGTCCACTGCATTGCCTCTCCTCCACATTCCTGCCATTGTGCAGTATATTTTATCCAGTGTGATGCGTTACATGAAGGCAGGACTTAGAAAATCCTTCATTTTGGTGAAGCAGAAAGATTGGAGGTTCATAAATATGTTCATAACTACATGCTTTTAGGTGACAAGTACATTCCAAGTTCAAGCAATTAGCATGTCATGCATGCACACACCCCCCACCCCCGACTCCCGTCCCCTCCCCCCAAAAAGAAAGTAAAATACCAGCAGAGTAGGTATCTGAGTAGGTATCTGAGTAGGCATGTTTGGGCCAAATTCCAGCTATACTTAGTTTAGTTCCAACCCTCACATAGCTTCATTTCAAGTTGGGAGCATTTCAGAAATGGAGCGTTTCAAAAGGAAAGCATATTGTCAGAGTTTTTAGGTAAAATAGAATCATATTTTGATTATGTTTAATAGCTCCATAACTCCCCTTCCATCCTCATGACCTTAGCCCCTAATTTCTTTCCTTCATCCTCTCCTGCATTATGCTTTGTAAAACAATTTATCTGTGGTGTCATATAACCAAATGTTGAAGGTCTGTAGTTACAATCCTGTCACCAGGTGATTTCTGGCTCCATGCTGCAAGTTCTATCAGAGCAGTGATGTAATGTGATTGTGAGCCTGCATAGTATCTTATGTATACTGACTGGATTTTTGATAGTGTTCATATTGACTTCTCATTCAATCTAGATCAAGATGTGGAGAACCCAATAGAGATGGATGCATTGATCAAAGACATGCTTGAAAGAGTCATTTGACATTCTGGAAAATACACTTTTGTCATATTTCTGCCAAGAGTTGCATTAGAATAATAATAATATCACTAAAAACTCATACAGACTCAAGTTTGGAGCTTACTCTACAGTGTTGGTTGCAGTACAGATAGCTCAGAGTTTAATTTTGAAAATGACTTGAAAAATCATTTTTTCAAGTCAAAGTGAATAAATTAATAATTATGCACCTATGAGTAAAATAACACATATTTTCTTGTTAGGGACTGAACTCAGAAATTTGTCGTCTGATGTCTTAATCTAAATTTCCTTGGTATCATGAGGTATGACTGGATCTTGCATCTGTTAAATACTTTTATCTATAGTTTTTATTCAAGTGTCAAGACATTTTGTCATGTTTCTTTTTACTCATGCATTAGATAATACGGTTTTATCTCCATTTTTGTCAGACAAGTTTGACACAAAACTAAGACGATCAATACAAGTCAATCCAATCAACACTGCATTCTAAACAAAGTGTCATCTTCTATCAGTCAACATTGCCTTTATCATGAAGGTAACAGAAATGCATCTGTGCACTCTTAAAGTGAGACTGAACATGAGTTTAGATTAACCATTTTTTTCCCTCTAGAGACCTCTGAAACTGAGAAACATTTCTGGATACTCTAACACTAAATCTCAGTGTGTTTGAGACCCATCTGTGTCTCAGTTGCATCTTTGTGTGTAATCTGTTATAGCATCCATTTTTTTTGCAGAAGACGTGACTGTAATATACGGTAGTCACATTATGTACTACAAACTCAAACATGTACTGATTAGCCAATAGTTCCACTGATCCCAAACATTTCTTTTGCTGTATTTATATTCTCCTCCCTCGACAAGAGTTTACAAAGATTTCCCCCCACCTGCTTTCATTTTCTTTAAAAACTGTTATTCTAAAAAGGCATGAATGAATAAATAAATAAAGTCATTCATGCTGACTCTCAAACTGGGTCTCAAGACCAACCACCCCATTTAGCTGCCTTTGCTCAGGCGACAACCTAACCAGTTGAATAAATGAATGTAGCCAATCCACCCAAGGTGGTTAGGTCCCACTATGCACAGCTGCTACCCTGGGAGAGCACTGTTTCTGCTTGGCTGAGCTGATGAGTTTCAGTCTGACTTTGGAACTCCAATCAACTGCCTGGAGAAAACAGGTGTCTCTCATCCAGTGTGGGCCAACAAAATTCACATGTGGACATACAGTATATGTGCACAATCTTTATGTGTTTTCACCGTCTAGAATGTGTTTGGAACATAATTTGGAACCATGCACAACACCCTGAAGCGAGGCGTGCTTGACCTCATTTGTGGCACAGCTATTTTGGACTGGATCGACTTTTTTTGGTGGTTCTTGTACTTATTCTGCAAAGATGTGGAGGGGAGCATGACTCTCACAATCTGCTGTTCTTATTCATTTTATATTTCATTACATTCTGATTTAGGAGTGCCTTTTCTCACAGTCTTATATAGTGTATAAGTGAAATGATGGGACTAATTTGCAGAATGGTTGATACAGAAGAGGCACAGGTGAAGGTTTACTAAAGGATAGACTTTGACTTATTCTTTGAATAGAAAACCAGTGTGAAGAAACAAAACGCCCCTCTGGCAAGGCTTTTCTATTTTAACACACAGGACGACTGATGTGTCGGTGAGCATAGGCCAAAATGGCAACACACAATTAAGGCCCTAATAAATTAGGGCACAGTTAACAGCAGCAGCATATCAACATGGCCCAGGATGGAGGCTGCAAGCGACATATCGAGGATACTGCACCTACATGTTGGAAACAGACTAATGGGAGCGATTTGGGGTTGGACCAAGATATAATTACCGTCCCCACCTCTCTGTTCAATGAGGCCTGAGGCCTCCTGGGAGAGGCCTATTTCAGTCAGGTAATGGAGAGCCCATGCCCAGAAGCGGATGATCAAATTGTCTGCAGCAATCTGCTTCCTGCTCCTATGATTGCCCCCAAAGACACAAAGAGCTGACCGAAGGGTTTCTTTCCTTTTATAAGCCAGCTTTGGAAGCAAAGCTCTCCTCCACCATCATTGTCTGGTGGTGATTGCGTATGTGTGTATGTATCTGTAGGTGTGTTTGTGTTGGAGACGGTAGCCTAACTTCATTGTGATTTATATGATGTCATGTTAACACGATTGTACTGAAGTTGTTCCAACAAACACATGTTTGGGCTCCAAGGGGCTAACTCTGCTGTTTAGTAAGAACCCATTCATAACAATGAGAAGTACAACAAAAGCATCTCACAGAGCATAAATCTCTGTGGTTATCATCATTATAAAATTCCTGGTTTGCTTTTTGCGGAGGGTGTCTGTGCAAGTTTGCACTCGGCTATTCATAACTGAAAATGTGTTTTTAATGTTTTCATCACTACATGAGGCCGATACTCCAAACCAGGCCCCTGTACAAGGGACAAGTAGTTCTATAGAAGCAGATATAATAATAGTAATAATAAATAATAATAAAACAATTGTGTCTGTTTTTTAATGTTGTCACCTTGTTGTAAAAGACACATAAAATACAGTAAAATATAGTAAAGAACTAACTTATAATGACTTATAGGAATAAGAGAACAAAACAATAGAAGGAATAGCAGAGCTTGAAAACATGCATCTTGAATTCAGATCTAAAGAGTGGAAATTAGTCGATATTGTGGAGGTCAGGGGGAAGTGAGCTCCATGTGGAGCAGAGCGACTGAACGCTCGGCCACTTATGGAAGTGAGACATGAATGGGGTACAATGAGATAGGTGGAGGAAGAGGAGCTAAGAGTGTGAACAGGTGTAGCAATATGGATGAGATCTGAAATAAATTGACAGGAGAAATTATGAATGTATAGATTTTTATGGATATACTGGGATTTTCACACACAACCAACTCTAGGGTTTACACTGAATGATTCAAAAAGGAGAAAATACACAGTGAGCAGCAGTTGTTAGGACCAAAGTGTCTTATTGATGTCAGAGGTGAATGGCCAGGTTTTAACACCACAGCTTACCTCAGTACCTGACCATGTCCATCCCTTTATGAGCAGAGTGGAGCATCTTCTTATGGCTAATTCCAGCAGGATGAGGCTCCATGTCACAAAGCTCAGATCATCTCCAACGTGACAATGGACTCCACCGGCCTCCACAATCACTACAGCTCAATCCAATATTCCACCTTTGGGATGTGGAGGAACGGGAGATTCTCATCATGGATGTGCAGCAACTGTGCGATGCTACCATGTCAAAATGTAGCAAAACGTCTGAGGAATATTTCTTATACCTTATTTAATCTATGCCACTACTAGCAAGATGTTGTGGACTGTGAGTCTGATTTTATCACCTTGTAGGATATATTTATATTTATATTCATCATCATTCTTGTACTGTATGCATACTGTTGAGGCAATACAATCGTAACCTTCCAACTAGCAATGGTGTCAAGATTTAATAATATACCTTATCAGAGATTACATTCATACTGCTATTTATTCACCCAAAAAATATTGAATGATAATAAACATGTTGAGAATGTTGTTTATAGTAAAGTAGTGTGTTACTTTGTCTTCTCTACCTCTGTGTGAGTTATTTTTGAAGCTTTGCCCTTGTGTGCAAATGTCATCTGTCTCCTTGCAGGTCCTTGGCAGAGATGAGGTTATGTGGCTCTAATCCTACTTGTTAAGGTGTTTATATCTTTTCCCAGATGTGATTCTCTCTTGCTTTTCCAGAGGTTTCTGGCTCATGTGTCCCCATTCTTCTACTTCACTGAAAAAAATAGAAAAAGTGATTTGTGGTGGGGACTACGAGAATAAAATGGACTTGATTATAAGAATCACTGCATGGGTCTTCGCCAAAGAGTTTGTTTTTAATCGTCAAAAAGGTTAACCTTCGGTAAAAGGCATCTATAAAGATAAGCTGTAATTCTTCTTCTGTTGTTTCTCTGATGTGAATGTTTTTTATAGGAGCGTTCTTTTCTATCTGCATATTTTGCACACTGGGCATCACCTGGTGAATCAGGAGAAAGTCATCTGGAGATGATGCAGACCGTCTTTACACACTAAAAACACCAACATTCCGATACCTCAGTCACAGGGAGGGCTTATTATAGCAACTGTTTTAATTACAATTAGAATATATGAAACAGTACTGTTGGCTAACTTCTATTTATGTTATAAATGATCATATTTATTTAAATTTTTATCTTAAACTCACCAAAATTCACTATGTGTTTACTGGATCTATTTTAGGAAAAGCTAAGAACGGAGAGAAATAGGGGTTTTATTTTGACAGATTTACAAACATTTGAAAAACCATTAGGGTAAAAATGACCCCTCTGGTGATTTAGTCTTAAGGGAGGTTATGATTTTCTCACTATAGGAACTTATTTTTAACAGCGAAATCTGACCCAACAGGGGGAAGCTGACATAAAAAGCAACATACTTAGGAATGTATGTCGTTCCTAAGTTCCTAAGCCTCTGCTGTTCGGGCATGTGTTTGTAGATCTTCTGACAGGAACAAGGAACCATATTTCAGTGAACAAGTCTGAATACTGTGGTGTAGTGGTTAACACTGCTGCATCACAGCAAGAAGGTTCCTGGTCTGAGTCTCACCCAGAGGGAAAGAGTTTGGTTCGGGCCTTTCAGCATAGAGTTTCTCCAGATTCAAGATCACCAGTACCAATTGTGCAAAGACTGCAAAGGCTCATGAGAAATTTGTATTCAGCAGGAATCTAACCTTTTGTGATTACTACCATATAAAATTCAAGTTATGTGATTTACTGCTTGTGTTATGTTTACATTTAGACTGTGTTGTGACATTTTCTGCTCAGTTTGAATAAAAAAATTGCCACCATAAGTGGGAAGGATGCTATATGGATAGACATCACCGCTACCACTAATCTATTTTGCAATGGGGGTAGAAATGATACATGGTTGATACTTAATAACTGATCATAGATTAACTCAATTCATTTATTTGATACCAATTGAAAAAATTTACCATTTGATACGCTTTTATTGTCTCCGTAGGGAAATTTGGCTTGGATTCAAGTGCTATTACATTAGCTGCCTTGTTGACATCAATACACCACAAAACATAATAGCAAACCATTGTAATTTACAAACAACCATCAACCACACAGCACACATCATACATATATTGCACAATACCCATTTGGGAGAAAAAATTATTGAATAAATTTGTAATAATAATAATAATAATACTGATAATAATAATAGAAAAAAACAAATACAGGTAAAACAAAATGCTGCAACAAAATGCTACCTTCACAGACCCCCAAAAGATATTGTACTGTACATGTGGCTAAAATAGACTATTTAAGATGATTTGATGAAAAAAAAAGGATATTTCTTTAGATATTTTTTTCTGAGGGTGTACCATTGTGGATGCACTGAGAATGAAATCGGTAATCTGAATGTGGAGTCTTTTTGAAAAAAATGCTTTTTGTCAAATTAAGAATTACAAAATGATCGGATATGGAGCATTTATTTAATGCTGCATGTCGATATTTAATCTTTGAGGGTTAAGATCAAGGATAATTGACTATACAACACTGCTATCACCGCTGATTAGCGGGAGAGACTGAAGCAAAGACTTTTGCCCTCCCATAGCTCTGGACGTATTTCACCATAAAGAAAGGTAGTGCAGATAAATCCATGCTATACAACCATCACATTGTTTGTTATAATTAAACTCTACTATCCTCAGTAGATGGTGAAAGAGACTTCAGTCAGTAGAGACATGTCACAAGCTCCCAGAGGGTTGTTTGTATTATCAGTGATGGTTTATCAATACCCTGGATCTTAATCTTTCTCTCTCTGGCTTGCCAGGGGTCCCTAGGCCTTTCTCCATCGACCTTTACCAACTGGTATTACATAGTGCGTGAATGAATGAATGAGTCCTAGTGTGAAGGGGAGATTGTCTTAAAATCCCCATGGAAATTAACCTCAACACCAATGTTTTACTTTCTATATCCGCTTTAATGGCTTTTTAATGAAACTGTTAAAAGAACACTTTAAATTTAGCAATCACCCATAAAACCTTTATGTTCAGATGAAGAGTCAATTTAGCCATATTTTGACAATGCCATCTAGAAATTGACTTTTAGAAGACATGGGACCACCACTGATTTAAAGCTTTGAAAGAAAAATGGTTTAATGTAAGACAAAGATTATCTTTTATGATTCCGAAAAGTCCATTAAGGGTTGTTCATCTTGGCAAATCGCAAGCAACCACTATTCATGCTCTCAAGACAATAATAGCAATACTACAAAATACCAGTAATTCAGAGGCATTTTATCAAAATCATAAACTTCTTCCCCGTGGATGAGACCCTACCTCCTCACAGAAGCCTTGACACCAGAGGTTAGTGAGAGGTGAGTGTCTCTCTTTCTTGAGCATAAAGAAGAATGGACTCCCATGTGTCTCCACAGGCCCTGAAGGTGATCAGGTCCAGGCATCAGGGCCTTGAAAATGCTCCCTGTCCAGAGTCCTCTTAATTCATCATCACCCTTATAACGTCAGGAAGAAATATGCTGCTGTAACTATCATCTTTCATGTGTGTCACAGGCTGAGTTCACCATTTGTTTCAGAGCAATAACGTTTTTGTGGGCAGCCCTACAAAGATATAGGAGTCCAACAGCTTTAAAAGTAAGAGGGATTATAGAATTTGAGTAGGGAATTCAGAGGTTTGCAGTTGGGATTAATTTGTCATTATTTTAGGATTTTTTTTTTTTGATGTACAAAAAACAAAAAAACATCAAATTGAACTGACCCAGCTGTCATTTTCAGGTTTGTTTTGCATAGGGCACGAAATTGCATAACTCAGAATTTCATGTTTTGGGATATTATTCTGATGGGATTTTTATCATTTTATTAAGAGTCACACTTTTCTTCGCTGATTCAATTTATTTTGCTTTGCTTGTATTGTTTTTGAGTCTTTTACCAACGAACACGGCCATGTTCCACCTCCCCTGATTAACTTTCTCATTAAAACCCAAATCTCTACATCTTCATGCAAGAATAGCAACCTAAAATGGATTAAACTCATGCTTAAACCCACAAGTAAGAAAGGTGTGCTAAATTAAATGATTTTCATTGTAGAAATTAGGCTAAATAAATGATACAGTAAGGCACTGAGATGAAAAGTTTATGTTGATTTTGTTTTCTATTACTCTTCTTTTATTTAACAACGAACAATTATTTTCAATGCCATGGTGGTCTGACATTAATGCAAAGATTAATGATTCTGCCTTGAAATATTTTCACTCCTGTTCTGTCTTTCCTCCACATATGGCAGAAATTTTGTCTTTGATCTGCACTATAAATAAATCAAAAGCTTAAGTCAACCTTACAAAAACCTGAATATATCAGTGAAATCAATCTCAGCAGTATAGATATGAACTAAAAACCTGCGGAGTAGGAAGGCTTTTAGATGGTAAGCCTCCTCTAAAGCTATATTAATAGGTTTTCTGCTGCTGGTGAATTGGTTACCGGCAAAACATACAGGGGAAAATGATTGACAATACATTTTCACAAACTTTGAAAATATTGGACTTCCTCTAGCTTTATAAAGCACAAAAGCATCATTATTTCCTCATGCACAATTCCACCTGAAGTAGTTCTGGACATTTATCCAAAATGAAACCAAACTCCGTCACATGCTTGGCTGTAATCTGCTAGTATCCTGTCTCATTTAATTAGACCTGAATTGCAGTTTCTGAATGAGAAGAGTGTAAAATTTAGGAAAGAAAGGGAACTTAATATTGATTCATTTACTCAGTCAATGTTACAGAATTGTTTAAGAGAGCAAACATGTCTGCAAAACTCAAGAATTGTCAGGAGACACAAAGCCTGCAAGCTGCAGGTCCTAAACACCTGAACAAAACACATTAAAATGCAACAACAGGATAACACACACATAAGCCTGGCAGAGGAATTGAAGCTATCATGGATGGAATAACATGTCTTCCCTACCCTGTAAGCCTGAGCAGATGTATAGTACTGTGTCAGCTGAGTGGTTAGGATGCATACTACATGAATGCAAGTGCCTTCAAGCAGTGAGTCCACAGCTCATTTTTTGACAGTCCAGGACCTAACTGCATGTCATTCCCCTGCTCTTCCATCCCATATTTTATTGCTTTCTACACTCTCTTCTTGACTCTATTGTAATGATTTGACACAGATTAAAAATATCTTTAAAAAGATATATACTGTTTTAACCTACATTACAAATCTACCATGATAAGTGCTGTATACTAGCAACTATGAAACACAGATGGAGATATAATATGAAGCAACAATTCTGCCTTTGCCTGGAGGTTCTGTTGATGAAATAATTAAGAATACATTCCTTCACACTAATGCTCAACGACAACAGCTCAAAAATAACAAGTTGCTTCTAGGGGGGATTTTAGTCTTGTCTGAATGGTTATGAGAGCATGAAAACATAATACATCAAATCTGTAACCAAAGGCAGATATGGTGGGTTTAAACACATATACATGATGGAAATTATTTAAAACAAACCAACATTGTAGAAAGCATGTTAACAACAATTTGAACCATTTTAGCAAAGGTTCACACATTATAACACTCTTTAGTTTAATGTACAATACTTTGATATTTTAGCTTCTAAAACAATAGAACAATTTTCATTCTGGTATAAAGACCCAGTACTTCCACTTCAAACTTGTCTAAAATTGGTATTCGTGTACAGCCGTCTCTGGGTAAAATAGAGATATTCCAAGACTTGATAATGATCTTATACCAAGTAAATAAAAGGATGATTGGGTTGTCGAATTAATCCATTCAAATATTTATGTTTTTTTAAACAACAATTTTTTCTTGCATAACATAAAAAAAATCTGAAATCGACATTTTCTCAGCAAGAAAATCTGATTTTTGGCATGCAGTTGCCTTGGCACATCAATGATCCAAATCTAACAAAAATGACTTTATCCTCCTTATTCATGATGATGATAGTTAAAAGTAAATGCTTGCAGTTTAAGCCTTGCAAGTTTTGATGCAATCTATGTAGATCAATATTGATACCAATGTAGGCATCAGTACTGTTAATACTTGGATCAATCCAACCACCATTAATTCCCCTTTAATTCAAACTCACTTTTAAGTATTCACTTAACTTCAGATCAAGAGAATAGTATATTCCTACTGGATTAAACATTCTCCCTTCAGATAAAAATATAATATGAAGCTAAATGTTTTGAGTAAGTCTTACTTAAAACGATAGAGCTGACAAACCAACAGATTGTACTGAATATGAACTTCATTCCATTCCCCCATCCTGAGCATGCTAGAGGTGACAGTGGAAAGGAAAAACTTTTAACAGGGGGGGATAACCTGCTGAGTTAGAACAGGAGGAATATGTTATTGATGCCAATACTGGCATATTATGGAAAATAAGGAGCAGAGAGATCAAGAGGAAGAGCCAAGTGCATCATGGGACATCCCTTAACAGTCTAAGCCTATGGCAGCATAACTAAGGGATGGCTTACCACCCTTAAGTATAGGATTTATCAAAGAGGAAGCTTTTAAGCCTGATTTGAAAGACAAAAAAGGGTGTCTGCCTGCCAATCCCAAATTGGAAGCTGGTTCCATTAGAGAAGGGCCTGATAGCCAAAGGCTCTACCTCCCATTGGACTCTTAGAGACTCTGGGAGTATAAGGAACGATGAGATCTTTGATAGGAGTTTGGACATGGAGAGCTTTATATGTGTGGCGAAGAATTTCTAAAATCTATCCAAGATTAAACAGAGAGGCAATGAAGGGAAGATAAAACTGGCAAAATGTGATCTCCCCTACCAGTTCTTATTAGAATCCTCGCTGTAGCAATTTTCCCCATCATTTTCCTCAGCATGTTTGCTTACAAGATATGTGTGACACATAAACATTGCCTGGCTTGACAACAAGCAGTGCGGCCTGACAGCAGAAAACCACCTTTTAGTTTTTCAAATGGTTTCAAAAGAAGCTTTAAATCTTGATATTTAACTTCAGAGCATCTTCCTCGAGCTCAAGGAAAAAACTTTAAAAGAAGAAAAGAAAATACAAGTTTTGATCCTAGAACATAACATTTCTAAACTGGTAATTAGAGGCATGAATTTAGGAGCCTTTGATAAAAAAGGGAGTTTACATAACAGAAAATGCAGGCTCATATGATCCCAGCAAAGTTGCCATGGTTTCAAGACAGTTTTGACTGTGTGCTCACTGTCTGACCGATGATGATTAAAACCTACATGTGGATGTGAAGCAAAGAATGCAAAAGTCTTTGGATGCGCAACTTCCTGGCAGTTTTCACCTCCACAGATTTTAATGACGAAGGATGTTACTAATTTATTATCTGACACATCTGAGGTGATATTTTGGCCTTATTCTTGTCAAATATTGGCCATTCACTGGGATGATGATGCATCAACCAAAATTCCAGTTTGGAGATGCTGGGCTAATTATCACATCCATCAGCTTCTAACAACACAGTTCTCATCACTTGAGACAGAGCATCTGGAAGCGATGAAGCTTACAACGCAACTTCTCTCCAAGATGGATTTTTCAGAGACAGCACAGGTTCAAATTTTTGCATGATTAGCCGGTTCAAGGATTCATCATTGCAGATAGCTGCCGAAACTCTTCACTTTCTGTTGGACAGCCATGTTTTATGACACATTCTGAACACTTGTAAACAGAGAGGGATAAACTTTCCATTTTGTCTGTTATTCATGAGAGTAAAATTCAACTTCATTTAAAATGATTTCAATTGAAAATTATTTTAGCTGGTATAATGACACTATGGGTGGATTTTGTAAAATATAAATCCCTTTGCTGCAGTTCACAAATCTGTTAAACAGTATTTCAAATGGATCAAAGTCATGAGTCTGTTACTGGTGTGATGTCTTGTCAGCTTCTACCACTTCGGCTGCTCTACAATAATGTTTCTCCAAAGTTTGTGAGGATGTACGAAAATAGGACCTTTTGACGTTTTCTTTTTCTGAGTTGTGAGCTCAATAATATAACACCACTCATTTCAATGGTTCATACAAACCTACTCATTTAAGTGTGCACACACTTTGGTTTGGGCACCCATAAGTAGGAACACAGACTTCAGATAACAAATGAACATTATAATCTATGCAGTAATTATGCAGAGGGAGTCTCTGACCTGTTTGCCTGTCATTACCTGGATTTAGCAAAGCAGTGTTTATACTTTTCTATTGCAGTTCTTACGTGAAACTATCCAAATTAGTTTGTGTTTAAATAAATCTATACAAGGTTAACCTGAGACGGGTAAATGTTTTAGCACAAACTTTTGGGGCTTGTGTTAAATTTCAACATGATAAAAACACAATGCTCAAACATAAAACACCAAACATTATCAAATAAATTTCAAGCTAAAAATATGGCTTCTTAATATGCATCCACCTGACATTTAAAAAAAATGTTTGCTTAAGAAATATCAAGTAAGTTGCACCAAAAGAAATCTGACAATCATTACTTAGTTACAAACATTTTCTGATTTATTCCTAAGTCAATGAGTAGGTCAGAACCAAAGACAGTAAAATAAATGGACAATCTGTTAAACCCCGTGGCCTAGTAGGATCCAGAAGAGCTGAAAAGAAGCTCATTGGGAGTATGGGAAAGGATGATTGACACCCATCAGTCTCTTAGCTACCCGGACGAAGGTAGGCTAAAGCTAAGCGCACTGTTAGCTGGCTTAAAACTGCGGTTGTGCTACGTGGTGCCTTTTTTTCCTGGATAAATAGGCATGGTCTTCAAGTTTCTAAACCAGAGGTTGCTGCTTGCCATAACCTATGATTACAGATGCCAGCAGTACATGACAACTGAAAAGTTGCATAACAATTATACTAGAAAGGAGTAAAGCATCAGGATACTTCTGTCACCTTGCACATTATAAAAGATTGGCAAGTTGTCTGACAAGTATAGAAGCAGTTGAGCTATTAAAACCTGCCTGCCAGCAAAGAATGTTACATACTGTACCTAGACATGACTTATTGTTACGTCGTTAGAGATGACCTGACTTCTCGCATTGGAAAATTTGCATTTGAAGGTCATATTTGCATACTGTTTTGTTTGCATGGCTGATCATTTTCTCACACATTACTCTGAATAGTGGAACTTAAGGCCTCCAAATTGATCTGTACCATATGCATTTTAAGGGTCATGCACAAAGGAAACTGTTCTTTGTCAATAACCTGTCTGAATAAGAGTGTTGTGTATTGCATCTGTATTAACATCAAGTATTTACAATGCTGCTTTTGGCCACAGTCGTATCCTCTTACCAGAACTGGTCTGGGCAACGAGGAGAGAATAAATAACAGGTCAAAATACATATTGCCACGGACAGCATGCATGATGTATTAGGTGCAGAGAGTTTACTCTCTTTGTTTATGTTTGTAATACAGGAATATATTCTATGATGATATGATTTGATGAATAACCACTTGAGAATGTTGTTAGTAAGATTTCTTTGGCATCAAACCCTGTGCTTGCTCTAAGACTTCGGATTTATTTGACATTGTGATTAATAGTTTTCTTTCTGCTGTTGCAAGCATTAACAGCCAAAAATTTAGTTTGTGGATTGCTGATGTTTAGGTAAAATCATTTATCACACAGAGGGTTCTGTAGGTTTAGTTATTGGTGATTTAACAGTAGATGCATTCATTCATTTATTCCTCTTAAATAATTTCTACTTTTATTACTATCAGACTTATGGTTGCAGAGAGCAAATCCCTTCTGTTACCAGCAGTTTATTTATCTACTTACAACCACTTCGGGGAAACTGGAACAATACAAAATATAAGCTGATATCAGTTCACGAATATTGCTTAAGTTTTGATGTTCAAGGTTTTTTTTTAACCCACTTCCATGTGCCTGAAAAACTAATAGCGTGCTTTCTGTTCAATAAGACATTAAACCTACCTTTCACAAAACTCTTCATAGCTAAATATTCTCATACTTTTGCACCTTTTGGGGAACATGTCAGTGGTCCAATCTGTGACTGAGAGATTAATTATGATTTTCATTACCTCAATTAGAACTTAATACACCACAACAGTGTTTAAATATAAACACATACTGTAATTAATAAAATGAAAAAAAATATATTTTCCTTTCTCAGAAACTATTCACTCCTTTGTTAATATTGGTATATATAGTCATGAATGTATGAAATACAGAGAAACATTATGTGCCCTGCACTTAAAACTGATTTAAACACTGAACATGTACATCATGTATTTACAGATTAGAAGTTTGTCCTGTAACTGCTCATTCATTGAGACTTCCTTTTTCCATAACACCACTTAGATGAGTCACAAAAACAAGATACTTAAAGCAATATAATATAAAATACAAAAAATGCATAGATTCTGTAAAAATGTGTTATCCTTCAAAATGAACTCTAACAAAGGATGCATCATCGACTATTTCCTGCATGAATCCAGCGGTGATCTGACCTTTTGCTTTTGCAACTGAAAAATGGTCAGTAATTACAGTGGGTTACTTGGTAAATGAAATTCCCCATGTACAATTCCATCATATTGTTGGTGCTGCCACAAGCCCATTCTGTGAAGACTACAATCCATCATGCCATGTGCATGTGCTTGTTAGCGTACAGCTAGCAAACCATAAATGGAAAAGCAGAAGCCTTGTTAACAGCTCGAGAAGAAAGCAAGCTGAGAAGCCAATCAAATAAGGAATTTGATGTTGGGTAATTTGCACCTGTTAGCCTTTATGTTGTTTCTTCTACAGTCTGGTTATGTCTGAATAATGACAGTAATCTAAACTTTTTTGGAAGATTCCTTTTATGTTTGGTCCTTAATTTTTTTGTTATATATATGACATTTTATAGAATACTTTTGAGTAACCAGGGGTAGATTTGTGTTGTAATTTTTCGAATATATGCAAGATTGTAGTTTTTGTTGAACAAACATAAACATTTAAAATGGATATCTCAATTTCCAACAATAATAATAATAATAATATTTTTGTTGTTGTTAATCTTAAAAATTTTGATCATACACTTTTTTTCCAGTATGAAATTGATTATTTTTGTGTTTCAATTGAGGTGAAACTCTGAGAGGAGGTGTGTGCATATATGGATTTCTGCATGCTATGGGTGACTGACTCAGTGACTCAAATGACTCAAAGAAAACGGTTCTCTTTGATGATTGACTCATTTATAACAAAGGTAGTTAAAATATATTTATTGCGAAAAATCCACACAATAAGACCATGGCCTTCTACTGTATCATACATGGTAATCAATTTAACAATCATCTAGACCTCTCACTGCATACTGCTGTAAAAAGAAAGAGGAGATGAACAAAAAGAAAATATTTTCCCTTTGAGCAAAGATTTCTGTTTGTCAAAGAAACTGAAAAACCTTTAACTCTATCTCAAAAACATAATGAAAATCTTTGGTTTCGTTCTCTCTGATTTTTACTTATCGCTTCCTGCAGAGCAGGGGAGCACACATCTCTGCCTTCTGATCATCTTTTGATCCTCTCAAAGGAAAGAAAAAAACTAATTGTTCATCTTTAATTGCATATCATTTACAAATGTTGTAATTCGTAATAGCATTGCATTTTGAAGATAAAGTTGTTGCAGGCATAAGATTTGAAAGCTGTTTGATTTAATCTTTTCTTATAAACTCATTAGTCTGTAACTAGATGTTGGAAACAGGATAGAACATATAGTTTCCTGCGTTACATAATTTAGTCAAATATGAAATATGAATTAAAATAAAGTTAACTGTGTGCGTTATTGCGAGTTAACTGGTCAATGGCCTGGATAAGAACAACCCAGAGGTAAAGATAACCCTACATCAGAAACAAGCTTCACTTTCTCACATTCATTACATATATTTTAAGCTTTAGTCAGTTTCAATCAAATATAACAAGCCATTTTCCTCTGCATGCACATTTCATGCTTTAGGAATACAAGGAAATTCATCAAAAATATCTGCAAAAGCCACCGAAGAATTGTCTAGTATTGTTTCTTTTAACTACGACATCCAACTTCAACCATGTATACCTTTATGTGGGGAAATTTAACTGCTCATAAAACCATGAAAGTTAAAGGTGAAGATAAGACTGCAGTCAGAAGCAGCTCCATTGCTACTTCTCAATCCATTTAACATGAATGCAGCATAAGAATCAGGAGTCATTTTCACCTCCTTCAGAGCCGATACTACCCTCAACAATAACAGACATAATCGACTGTGGGCTCCAAATGCACAAGGCTTATTGGAAGCATTGTTAAAAAACAAGATAAAAGTAATTTACCCCACAACTTCAAATTTAGCGCTGCATGGTATAAAGAAAAACCTGGGACATGCAATGAAATTTCCAATGGTGGCATAGCCTGCAATATACAAACAAATGCTTCAATATATGGTGCGAACCTCAGGTGTATTAATGATGGCAGCATTCCACCTCTGCACCTGAACAGTTAGTTATAGAACATGCAAAAAAGCAGACTGAAAACCTAAGTTTGAAAGAAACAGGAAATAAAAAAGGCATGTGTTTAACTCCATCACACTCTCTGGGGCCATGATGTAGACTTTATTTTTTTCTTTTGAACTACAGTAGTTAACTTTTTGTCACAGTTTAACAAAATAAAGTAAGACTGTATTCCTGTACCATGTTACTTTCATCTCCATGTACATGAAAACATATTTCTTTAAAAAGGAAGAGAGAGAGTTATGTCCCAGGACTCTTAGCTTTTTTTGACAGTTTTTTCATCTGTCGTGCAACTGTGTTATTACAGAATACTTAAATAGCCTTTTGAATGATTTATGTGTGGTACAAATGGGACACCAGGCAAGTGATCTCAACAGAAAGCCTAAAATAAAGATGGATACTGAATGTTTATTCACATGAAAGAACTATGCAACAACACTGTGATTTGATTGTGAATTGTATTAGTAGCTAATGATGAAGGAATAATCCTCCTTTGTGTGTGGAGAAAAAGCTGCGTGCTTCACCAGCCATGCTTGTAGCATTACATCCCTCACAGAAAAGCCACATGTGGTCACAAACATGTGAACCACATATGCAAAGATGTGGTTTTGGTACATTTTCAAGTGATCCACATGTGGTTGGCACATATGATTTATATGTGACCCACATGTAAAGGACATGTGGCAATCACAAGCAATTGACATGTGAACTACATATGATCCACATATTTATCAACTTGAACTTTACTTATAAGGTGCTTTTATATGACAAGGGCAACACACAGTGCCTTACATGTTAAATAAAACAAGCCCTCACACACCAAAATACATAACGAATCAATTTAAAAACACACTTTTATTCTCTTTCACACACAGTTATCCATGTGGATCCCTGGAAACGTGCCATATCTTTGCACATGTAGTTAGCATATGCATATACGTCCAGATGTGGACCACATCTGGAACATACTTTGAGCACATGTGGTTTTAACCATGAAAAAAGCTCAATAAAAGAAAAAGTTGAGCAAAAAAGTCTTTCTGGGAGTCAAATATAAACAATAATTTTATACTTGAGCGACATGTTTGATCAAAGCTTTGATCGTACAGTTTACATGTATTTGAAATGAAGTGAGATGTGTTTTTTAAAATAATTATCCTCATCTGGAGATAGCCGACTGCACATCGTTAGTGCTGATTTGCATCACAAGTGCTCAAACACAAGAAGAAAATTAATGTATATAATTTTATGCTTCAGTTTTATCCTGAATACTTTCACTGAGCTCAAAGATTAGCCCATTCAGAAAAGAAAGGAACACATAACAGATGGCTGCGTTCTCTCATAAATTCACAAAACAAACACATTTCAGTACTTCACCTGTGTCTTCCTTTCTTTTTGTTCTCTGGGCAGCCATTGTCTTATATACAGTATATTAACCCAAAAAAATAGAGTGCGGTTGACTTTCTTCTCGCTCTTATACTGACGGAGCGTCTTTTGCAAGAGTATCCTCTGGAGACAGATTCTTCTACCTGGAGGTGTCTTAACTGCTTTACAATAGAGCAGATCAACTCCCCAGAGACTCTCAAACAGACAGAAATCATTTTGACACGTCTTTCTTCTTTCTATTTTTTTTTTTCTCATTTTCGACACAGATACAACCAGAGCTGCATATCACAACCTGGACACCAACAGCAAGTAATCACACAAAAACATGATGCTGTCACTCAAACGGGATTAAATGTTTCAGTTTTATCTCAAAACAACATGGAATGCTGCATTTCCACAGTTTTATTTATCTTGAGTTAACACTAGTTCAGCCTGTGTATCATACACGCACAGTCATTAGACGTGTAATTACATTGGCTGCACCGATACAATCAAGAAGGAGATACCAGGATTATTACTTATGTAAAAATATCGCTGAGAGCTTTTCGTGCACTAAAAGCTTTCTGAATTCAGGAGTGATGCTGCTTATATTTTACTAATAATCACTTAAAATCAGTAAGAATCCTGTATTTCCTTCATTCTGCTGTTACCTTATCTTCCAAAAATTGATCAAGCAGATTTCAAGTCAACCTGAAGTCTTACAAAAGCAGCCAAACAGAAGCTAAAGAGCTATACAGTTGGACCTTTTTGGTTCCCCAGGCTCATCTGCCTTTCAGAGGTGGAATTTACAATGAAGATGGCAGAAAACGTAGAAAACGTAGCTGTTGCCTGTGGCTGATAAGCAGAGGTGGGTAGTAATGAGCTACATTTACTCTATTACATTTACTTGAGTAATTTTTTGAAAAAATGTACTTGTGTGAGTAGATTTATTTTGGAATACTTTTACTTGAGTAAATCTGTGATTAGTTTTTTGTTCTTTTACTGCGTTACAATCAATATAAGTCTAATGAGTACATTATTTCTGTCAGTATTTTTTTCCTCAAAAAATATAATATTCTCCCAGAGTGGAATACTCACCCGTTTTCAAAAGCATATGAGTCTTTGGTTGATAGTTCTCGTGTATTATTCTCTAATCCTTACAACCAATCAAGTAGGCTATTTAGCATTTGACGTCTTTACAAATACGTGTGGTTTTTTTTATGAGGGAGCTGCAGGACACTTTGGCGAAGCTCATGTGTTCAAAAGGTTGGCACAGCAGGAAGTCGAGGGTTTGTTTGGTGAGATATTGACAGAAAATGGCGAAGCATTCTTAAAAAAAATAATTCAAGCAGATTACTTAGGAGCAGAGTATGAGTCGTGGAGGTTCGGTGAGGGCAGGGCGTTTCTAGCGGGGGGGCCTGCCCCCCCCCCCCCCCCCCCCTAAAATTTGATTGGCCCCTCAAGTGCCACCCCAAGAATAAATGATCAAATATTCAGTGTCAACTCACTGTTTTATAGTAAACCTTAGATATCCAATTACAAGCAAATGAAGCAGATGATGAACATGGTTTAAATCAGAGGTGCCAAAGTCCAGTAACTTTCAGATGTATCCCTTCTCCACCACACCTAAATCAAATGCTTGAATTATCGCACTGAATGGGACGTATCGCAACTGGAAGCGAGGCAT
>JAVQJG010080377.1:0-11038 GCA_036024015.1 Craterocephalus amniculus | reverse complement strand
AGGTTTGCGTCTCTTAAAACACACCCAAACTTAATAATGATAAAAACACGCTGCAGTTGATTTATTAACCTGGTGCAAATAGGAATGCACCCATAAAACAGACAAAATAATGCTGCAATGAATTTTGTGCTTTTGCCTTGAATCATTTGCAATCTTGGGGATTCTGCCAGAACGAGCAAAATACCAGGAGTATATGCAAATAAATCAGCTTTGCACACACAAAGTGATTTAACTAGCTGTTTTACCATCTACTGTATATTAAACACTTCTCAGAGGAAGGCAAGAACTTACTCAGATGCAAACTAATGGCTGCAGCTGGATGAAAAGAAACTTCTAAAGGCAGAATTGCAGAGTCAGTCTGACTCAGAATATTTTCTCATGAGTGGTGGGTGGCGATGACTGAACCTCTGGAACAAAATCTTTACATAAAAACAGATCAATTGTTTGGCTGACTGGCTCTGGCATGTCATGTCCTGGGTTTCTAGTCAGTCGATCTGCTCTTCGCAGACATTGCGCTGCACCTGCTGATCAATACTGGTCAGAGGAATCTCCTCTGTCGGTCCCAAACTGTCTTATTTGCAGAGGTTTTATTATGAGCTCTTCTTTTTTCTTCTTTATCTAATATCTTACCATCTTTACTCAACCTCATCTGATGTTCTCCTTGTCTGACCGGTTTTACCTTCTGTGTTGTCACATTAAGATGCCTTTGCCAAATGTCTGTTTGCCTCTCCCAATATTTAATCTCCATTTGTTTTTCTGTTTGCACCTTTCTTACTCTTCTTCTACACAGAAAATCAAGCTAAATCCTCATTTAAAACAGGCTGTTTGTGCCCATAATCAATAGCACAAACAATCTTAAATCATGTAAACACAACAGCTGCAATTTAGTTGTGATGTGTATAATTTCACATTCGCTGTGTGGGATCTTAGTAAATCAGGGCCATAGTGTTCAGCTGCAACCATCACATCAATGAAAGAAAAATCAGTTCATTACTGTTTTCTGTGCACGTGTGTGTGCCTAATTGATTATTAATAGCTTGAAAAGCAATTTATCGGAAAAAAACAACAATTAATATGTCTTAGTGAGAGGGTTCTGCAATCAAGTGCTTGTCAGCTGACTGCATTAGTAAAGATAAGCTCCGACCTTAGTGTCCAACTGGAGAGAGAGGAAGGAGAGACAGAGAGTCTGGGCATGCGGTCTTTAGCTTACAGGAACATGAAGGTCCCTGAAAACCCCATTTAAGACATTGGTGAAATGAAATGAATGAGCGTTGGACAATTTAGGCTCTACACTGTGGGAGCTGCATAGAGAGTAAAGTTGGACTCCATGTCCTATGGCTGACTCCTTCTTTTCCCGAGTATAAAGTGATCTAATTGGGCCCTGTGGTATCTGCTTGGCATTTAGATGTTTCTGAAAATGCGGCCATGTTCAATGAGAAAATGTCACAAAGGCTATATAAGCTAAAACCACAGTTTTCTTTAATTATTATTGGGTACAGCATGCCCATTTGGTAACCAAGTCCCCAAGAGAAACAAGCAAACACAGGAAGGTGTGGTCATAGAAAGTTAATGAGTGAGGGATGGAGGGATGGAGATGAGAGATAATTAGAAGAAAATTGCTGATAAAGAAATGATTCAAGAAAATTTAGTTCTTCCCCATCCACTGGGTTTCTATTTTTCAGGAAGCTGTGTCTTTTTGAGATGATTGTGTTACTAAGAATAAAAAATTAAAAAAAAATCATTTTTAGATGGTATTAAGGTCAAAATAGTTTAGTCAGATTTTTAGAGCATGCAGGGGTCTTCAATGCTTTTCAGGCCAAGGGCCCCTAACAGATACAGACATAGACCAGAGAGATAGCATGTACAGTGTGCATGGTGACTGCTTTTATTCCGACTGTGGTTTTTATGGGTCATTGAAAATACCAGTAAGATATGCAGGACATTTACAGTGTAAAGTGCATCTTGCTTGCTACAGTCGCTTTGTCTTCTTCTCATTCTGACAATTCAGACAGAAGACAATTCAGTACTCGAGTATTTGGTAACAAGTGGTTCCATCAATAGTTTTGCAGTGCATCCAAATCGCTTCTGAAGTCACATCCTTTGTAAGAGTGAGAAGTTCACTTTTTTAACCAGCCACTTGTGTGCAATACATGTCACAATACAGTACACACTGGTAATCCAGCTTCGTCCCATCATACAAAAACATGCAATGAGTCACTTTTAAATTCTCCCTAAGAGAGAGAGTGTGTGTGGTATTTCGTCTCGCTGTGTTGACCCTACAGCAGACTGCCAGGGTGTATTCTGCCTCTCGTCTGCTAATTGATGGAATAGGCTCCAACTTCCTTGCAACCCTGTATTAAAATAAGTGACATCGAAAATGAATGAATGAGTGAATGGTAATTCAAAACCATCTGTTTCCTTCCAGGTAAATTCAAACTTCAGATAGTTTTATGTTTACTTTGGAGTGTCGCATTTTTACTTTCTCTGATTAGCTGCATCAGCAGCATGTGCGCACGCTCAGTAGTTTCTGAGGTGGAGAATATCTCTTTTGTGCTTATGGAGTTTTTTTGGACGTATCAATGTCCACACAATAGCATTATAATATACTGGCCTCAGTAGTCGGCTGTTGTAGACAAGGCCTCGAATATCTGATTGCTAAATATTTTTGGGTAAAGTAAATGATGTTGTTTTTTTAATTTATTTACAGTTCAGTTCCTTTGTGGTAACACAAGCGAACTATGAAATTGAGATAGCCCCTCTATGCCGCGTATAACACTGACAAACAGACATTAAGAAATACAAGCATTAAAACCAACAGTAGTAACAACATATGTCCACTAGAATAGCAATCAAGTAGTCTTAACAGTTGGTGTTCAGAGCAGAGACGGCCATGGAAAAAATCTCTCTGAGTCTGGATTTGATTTGTTTATGATTTTCCTTAAAAGGTTTGGCTCAAAAGGTTAACAGGTTATATTCTTTACGTAGTTGCTTTAATGACACAGAAACACAGTTCAATCTTTTCATCATTTCAGCTTATCAGGAACTCTGTGTTTCTCTTCTGAGGAGAAAAAGAAAAGAAGAAATACGGCGTATTCTTTACAGTAGGTTTAAAGAAACCCCTGAAGGTCTTGGTTTCACAAGACAAAGACCTGGCAGCAGAGTTTTGTTTATCATTCCTCTCATCTGTATTCCTGAAACTACGGAACAAAATGAAGCAAATCCAACATGAAGGATCTGCTGAGACAAAAAAATACGTTTGGATTAAAAACTAAATGTAAAAATTGCCTGTGTGTGCAGGTTCTTTTATTCACATATTTGGGTTTAAGTGTTAAATTAGCCAACCTGAACCTTGCCTCTAAACTTAGTGTGCTTCGTTCTGTTCTGTAAGATTACAATATCAGAATTGCCAACAAAAACAGGAGAAATACTGTTTATGCTGAGATTCTATTCATGCTCACATCTTTTTTTTTCATTGTATTGACGTCAAAGAGATGAATCAAGCAGGATATACTTTGATCAAGGACAGTTGTTAATATGCACATTTGGTATGAGAGACAAGCTTTAACCCCAACATCAGAAGACGGAGAGCAGCTGGAGACTTGCAAGTTTGTAGACTGTATAATTTGGAGAAACTACAATTTTTTTTTTTGGCAAGATTTTACCACAAGTTATTTATAACTTGGTACCTGTGTTCAGCTTCTGCAACTTTGAATCTCTTTATTGTTCACTGATACATTCAGCCATACATTATGAAAAAAATGCAAAGTACAGGACATTATGCATCATTTCTTGAGACCTTGATGTAACAAAACAATTCTAGTTAGATATGAAAGGAGAAAAATACATTTCAGAGATGCTAATCAATGATTCTCCCATACATAAACAAGAAAAGAACTTCAAAATGTGAAGGCTATGTTCTTGTGGAGAGGGCCATTGGGGGAAGAGATTTAAAAAGAACTGTTACTGTAGAAAGAAATCCTCGATGCTCTTTAATGAATGAGCTGAAATCCCAGCTCAGGCCATATTGCTGCATCTTTGCCTGTCTTCATTTGCATCTAATGAAATAATCAGCATCCACTGCTAGACTTATGCTCATCAAATATCAAGTTTGGTATCCTGGCCTTTGCAGTGTCAGCCATCTGCTCTTCTGCTTTGCATAATATAGCACATCACAAGTCTGGAACATGAGACTCAAGACACACAGATACACACTTATACAGGCTTGCCTGTCAGTCCCCGCCACCTTTTCCTCTCTGTGGCATGTAACAGAGGAAAAGTCGACAAAAAGTTTGAGCTCCCAAGAGCCCCTTGGTCATTCCTGTTCTTACCCATGATGCACTGTTTTGTCCCTCCTGTTGCTGGTTTTCATTTCAAACATACATTCATCCACTTTGAAGATTCAAATATTCATTTTCTGCATCAAAATACCTGTTGGACAACAAGTTGTCCTGCTGTTTCTTTCCTTTCTGGGGAGCAAGAATTAAATCAGACAATGTATTTATCTGTATCTATATCTACTGTACAAGATTTGTGAGCATTTCCAGCCATATACATGTAGCTTTCTAATGTTGCCCTCTATGGGAACATACCAAGAATGAATTTTAACGGTCAGGAAAGCAAATCAAACTGAGTTTGTTGAAGAAGTTCTGTGTCGTGGCAGCCGTGCCTGGATGTTGTTATGTCAACATTTATTCTTATCTGACAAATTATTTTTCTTGGAATGTTCAGAGTGAACACAATCAGGGCAAACATCTCTGCAAGCTCTGCAGCCGAACACAGAAGCAAGAGACATTCTTCTCTTCCATACCAGGAATTATTTCCTTCACCCTGAATTTAAAGAACAGCATTGCTTTCTTCTGCTGAATGGATGGAGGAAAACAAGTATTATTGCCTGATACTCTGTGTATTGATTTCTAGTACATGTGGAGATTAAAAAAGTTAAACCTTGAGAACTTTGTGTTGCTATGAAATCAATTCAGATGCACTGAAATGCAGAGGATTGAACAAAGCACAAACAAAACCAGAAACTAAATTTGTTTTACACCAGACATAGTTACAAGCAAAGAGCTGGAAATCCACTTAGTCCCTGTAACAATAGAGTTAAAACCTTCCAAAAACCTTCCTAAGAAGCTTTATGCTCATAGTCTGATAGGATGCCACATCATCAAGTCTCACTAAAGGACTATTCAGATATCAGGGACTATGAAGTTAGAGGATGCAACAGTGTATCCTCAAAGGATCTATAAATCTCGACATCTCAAAAGAGGAGCAGATGGAACATTTTCCAGCTGAGGTTGGTGCAAAATGTAGTTCTTTTGTTTTGTTTTATGATAGTCATGGGTATCATAATCAAAGGACAGCTTAAATGTGACTTATGCTCACTTGCTAGGTAGTAGCAAGTAAGAGAGTAAGTAAGGATGTGAATGAAGAGTCCCATCTGACCAGTAATGATTTAAATTTTTGAAAAGCATATCCTGATAAAATTGTAAAGGTCCAAAAGAGGAAACAATACTGAGCATGTCCTTTAATTGCTAAACATGTGAAAACGATCAATCTACAATCATGTCTAAGTTATAGAGCCACTGGGTGAAGACTCCAAAAGTTATTCTGCAGTTAATATCACCTGAAATCTCAACAACTACAAGGTGGGACAGCTTGCATGTTTTTCATCCAGTGTGAACAGATATTCTCATCCAACAGAGACAAGCAGCATGCTACTGACGCTTATCTGAGATTTGCTTTTGCCAAGATATTGTTTAGCATCTGTGCCATGATGCATCAGCTAAAGGAATATTTCACACCAAGATCTTTAGCTTTGAATGGTCAACAAGCTCCGAAAGGTTAGAGGGGTGCTGGTTAAACAAATCTTGGAGATTCGGGTCCTGTGTCAGACTATTTTACTTTTAGTTTCCATCATACTTTCATGGGTGCAAAAAAAACAAACAAAAAAAAAACACATTTTGATTTAAGATACGATTTTGCCACATTTACTCCTGTGCACTGAAGAATGTCATCAAATGGAAACCTGCCTTACATGAAATAGTGAAATAACAAGAGCTATTGCTCATTTCTGCCCAAGTCATGATAGAGACATCATTCAGCTTAAAAACATTAACATCAAACTTCCTAGTACCAATATTTGGAGAGATCAAGTAAGAATGCACACGTATTTACTCTAAAATCCCTCTCAGTCTCACCAACAGTGTGCTCTGCCTTCTTCTGCATTCCCATCTTACACAATAAGTGAAATAAAACAAAAATCTGATCCACTTTGAAACAACTTCTTATGAATCTTGAGACCCTGTTGAGAACTTTGAAGAGAACTATTCTTGTTAACTTAATGAGTTAGCCAATGCTAAACAAATCTTAATTAGTGCTTAATAAACAAATGATGAGAGTTGCAGGGAGTTGGGAAAGACCTGTTATGATCACAAGGCTGCAGAGAAGAAACTCCAATAAAACAACTTAATGAATCACCAAGAGTAAGAAATAATTAGCATAAGGTTGGTTCTTTAAATAAAAACTATTCTCATAATGTCTCATTTTGTTATGTGAAATTGTTATGCTTGATATGTTTTTAAAGTATTTTTAAAGTATTACATGTGCGGACAAACTGATCCATCAAATCGTCAACAGGGCAAAAGATTTTGAAAATCAAGTGTTTGAAGTAACGAACCAAAATGAGCTAATCTATCTATACAACGAAAAACACATCAATTAATTTAATCTGAGGATAAACTGTTTCTTATTTTGTTTCATATGACTTACAAGGAGAATCTCTTTTAGCTATGGTGTTGATTAGAAGGAACCATCCCACTGAGCAGCATGATGCACATTAATTATCCAGTGGCTGCAAGCTGAATAAACTCCCCAGTTTGTCTTAAAACTCAGATTTGATCACCTTAAGAAAGTCCTGGTGAGAGATTTTTTTCTTCTCTCATGAGACAGACTTTAATATCACTCCCTCCCCCCTGTCTTCCAACCTATGCTTCACCGCTGGTGCAGTTTACAGAAACACATCAGGAGTCATGTTACCAGCAAGTAGGAAATTAAGGTTATGGTTGTAATGTAATGTGTTTTCCATTCCTAGATTTAAAAAAACAATGACATCTGAATGCTTTGTCTAACAAGGAACACCAGAAGCTTTTAGCTTTACCATTTGTATTCAATAATATTTTTGTTTTATCTATTTTTTAATTAGTTACTTTAAGCTGGGATACTGTTTAAAGATACCACATTTTCAGGAATTACTGTAATTTTGCCATCCTTAGAGGCAAGTTGTACGCATTCAATGAATCAGTGACAGCGTTAATGACACTTGCCGTAATTAATTCAGAGGTCGGAAAAGGACTCATGTGACATCAGCATTAGTATATAAAAGAGACAGGAAGGTAATTGAGCTTTTTTGGGGGGGGAAATGTGTAAAGTTTAAATGAAACTGCATCCTGAATTATAAATCTAGCTTTTTTCTACATTTTGTACTGTCATAAAACTCCACAAAAATATTAGGCTAAAAGGACAAAGATAAAAATAGGCCAGTCTGCCCACCAGCATGAATACATGAACAGCACAGTAAATGTTTCAAACATAGACATCCATATATATTAGTAGAAAGAGTCTACAGCCAAGCTGTAAAGCAATGTTAAAATCAGCATGCACCTCTGTACATTTTGATGACACACTGATGTACTTTATATCATGAATGTGGCCATTTTTAATTTCAAATGACAAATTTTATATTAATGATACCTTTATGTCAAACAAGTAGTTGAATCATGCCTCAAATATACTGGCAAAACAACAAAAGCATACAAAATAAAAATAAAAACAAAGAAAACAATGATTGAAAAAGAGTAAGAAGAAGTAGAAAATTTATTAAATCCTGCCCCCTTTACTAAATGTCAATGCCAAACTTTATATAAGTCACACAAAGTACATAAACTCTGCCTGTCAATCTAAAAATAGGTAGGTGAGCAGCCACAAACATCCCAACTACACATTTTGTATATATTAGTCACTTGTGTAGAGCATACAAGATATACATGAATACATAAGCAGCCCATACATGTTCCCTGTTCACTGCATTATCCATCAACACATAAATCTGAAAAATGTTCAAGTACTTTTATCTGTTTGCCACAATTTACAATCCATCTATGCTTATCCCCTTTACATAATCTACTAATCTATAGACACAACTCAACATGTCCTTACCAATGCAATCGTACATCCAAGATGATGTGAATTGCACAACATATCAACTATACAACAAAGAATACAGCCATATCTCAAATGCATGCCAAACCCCCTCTCCCTTGTGTCAATGACGTCTTAAGTCGTCTTTAGAGCCGTGACCTGCACTTATGTGCTGACCCGTTAAGCCCGTTAGAAACTATGCAATTTTCCACTGTTCCAGATTATAAATGAGCAATGCAACATGAATCATGGCAACATTGTTAACGAAAAAAATAAATTTGACCATCAAATATTAGAATTCCCCCTTTGGGAAACTCAAATGTTTTTTCAATGTCAAACCATCTAGTGGCCTCTTAGATATTTTAATCAAGGCAAAAAGGGTGACTAGTGATGTCCTTGGGTTGGTGGAATGAAACCTCAGGAGATTATAGAAGCTCTGTGAGGGACTGCTGCAGTCATAGATAATAACGAGACCAATAAAAGATTGTTCACAGCTCCTGGAGAGTTAACAAATCTAAACTTTATCTTTACAGCTGTCTGAACTCCTTACCCACTCATGATTGTGCATCAGCTTTTTAATCGTAACAAGTATTTGCTCTCTGCAGTGAGCCATTAGTTACAGTATGTTTTAATCAGCTGCATTACTATTTCAAAACATTTTTACCACCTCCTGTACAGTATGTCATGCCTCTGAAGCAAAACTCCTAAAAACATACAGAATTGTAACCAACAAAAAGAGAAACACTATTAATTAAACCATTTAAGAGTTTTTCTTTAAGACTATAGTAGACCTGCCATCATCATTTCCACTACATAAATATGTAATCATTGACACCTGTAAGTTAGCTTTACACCCACCATAACTCCAATTAGGTTGTAATTATTCCAGAATGTGGGATAGCTGTCTCCTCTGGATACCCTCTTCCTCAAAATGAGAGTAAATTAAGTATTTGTCTCGTGACTGCTCTGATTGCAAATTGCTCTTGTGACTATACATGTTTGCATCGGAGAACTGTTTTACGTAGATGAAGATGTGGAACTTGCAGTTAGACATCATTACAGATTGAGTTATGTTTCACTGCAGCAGAATATAAATTGCTTTGAATGCTCCTGTGTTAATAAATGCAGATGTTAACGGTGTGGCAAAATGTGAGCGGAGGTAAAAGTAAAATAATTCTGCTTTCAAGATATAAACATAATGTTGCTTTTATGCTTCTCTTAAGGCTAAATTGCAAATAGTTTCTGTGCGGACAGTCTGGATGAAGACACTGGGGCGTTGGTAAGTGCAAACTATGGTTGCTTGTGTGAATAATTCCATTTTTATTTGCAATTCTAAAAGCAACAAATTGATCATTTTGGTTGCCCAGGCAACAAATGCACCCACACATATTAGTTACTTCCCTGAGCTTTGGGTGAACATATCCGTATCCGTATACATGAAATGTCTGTTCCAAACGAAGGCAGACGTGTGTGCAGCAGTTTGTGGAAGCTCATGGTCACTGTCACAGCGCGGTGAGTGCAGACAGCGGGGGATCACTCCTTCTTGTTGTGGGCTGAGCGCATGTTTGATGGCATTTAAGTTGGTGCACAGGCACTGTTGACTGCTTTGCTCACTCAGCCCTGGCCAGGTGAATAGTGGCTAACAGTTAGCGCCTGCTGTCACATAAGTAAGGCTGCTGTCTACCTGGGCAGGGTGTAATGCAAACAACCTGAAAACCAATGCTTGCTGCTGCTGGCTTCGCCCCGTACAGGTGGACGCCAGTTAGTTCCCGCTCAGGAAGAAGCAGTCCTGTCAGATCAACCTTCATGCTCTGATGTCCTCTCATCACTTTTGTTAGCATCTCATTTAATCCACTCATCCATTCCTCACAACACATGCTAAATACACAGTCCCACTCTGTAATAGTTGGTTCTGTACAAAACTATCCACTTTTAAAGTGCTCGTATGGGGGATAACGCACACACAAGCTGGGATGGATTATTTGACATTACAAGGAAATCCTGGAACAACATGAACCCAAGCTGCAGAAAGCCTTTGGATTAAGATGATAATTTATCGTTTCAACACTGCAGGAAGCTAGAAAGCATGACAAAGCATGCCATGTGCCCTTTAAACACATGTTCACATGTTGATCTTTCAGAAGTTCCTGGATTGTCAAATATTACTAAGCTATAAGCAAAAGACTGCTTATCAACGCTCATGTCAGATTCGTTGTGTGTGCCATTCAATAAAACACGATGTCAGATTCTTCATGTTGGAATGAAACTCGTACAGACCGCAAACTGAGCTTCCCTCAATATCATCTACGGTGACAGCAGAGATAATGAACGATATGAAGACAAAAGCTGACAGATGTGATAAATACAACGTTGAATGGCTAATCAATCTCTCGGGTAGAAAGAACGAGGAAAAACAGCAGCAGGGATGTCCTGGTGTGAGTCAGCTCAGGGAAAAGAGACTGAGTTTGTGAATCCAAGTGTGCATGAGGCTTTTTCCTGGTCCCTCATGCCTGACCCTGTCTTTATGTACTAAAATGAAAAGTGTTGCAGCTGAGTATGTGTTTGTGCACCCTGCCTAAAAATGAAGTACATGCCTTGTTTTCTTTTGTTTTATAACTTGGTAACAAACATTGGCACCAGCCCAAGCATATTGAAAAATTATACTCTGTAAAAACAGGTATTAAAGGAAATGATGAATGGCTTGCTTGAAAATGTAATAATAACTTCATGGCAGAGGAGCATGAAAAATAACAAAAAGAGCTTGTAGAGGATGGAGATGGAGAAGCCAGAGAGCAACGACATCAAGGAGAAAAAGGAAGAAGAACTGTGGCCTAATATGTGA
>JAVQJG010080368.1:0-15557 GCA_036024015.1 Craterocephalus amniculus | reverse complement strand
CTATTCCTCGCATGGAACTGACATGTATAGTACCTGTTATGGCTTATCTTTGAACTAAAGGCGGACCAGTGGATATGAACATACAAGAATAAAGCATCGTTGGTAACACAGAAGTCTTTGGAATATCATTGGAACGCGCGTCTGGCAAATAACACCAACCCCGAGTTTAGCGCACAGCAGCCCTCATATAAAGTTAACCGTTTTGCCGCAACAGATGTAATCCTTTCTTTATAGAAGAAAATGAACATTGTCACTTTAGATCAGTTTAACATATTGCTAATGGATTAGGAAAAAACAATTTAAATACATCTACAGTATGTGGCAAATATGAAAACAAAAGGCCATTTGCAAAAACTCTTAAATAACATTCAATTCCATATCAGTATTGTAATGTATTATGTAAAACTGATGAACTGCTTTTGTTTTTGAACATGTTTTTATTTAATTTCCTTTTGTTTTTTATGTTAAGCACTTTGAGATGCTTTTTTTTGTACATGAAAGGTGCTATATAAATAAAGTTTGATTTGATTTGAACTAATGCTGCTGATGTTTTTTGGGATCAACAGTGGATAAATAAGACTCTTTGAAACATTAAGAATTATAAAGATTTATTTTATTGATAAGTGTGTATACTACCAGTCAAAGGTTTAAACACACTTATCAATTGGTTTTAATGACAAAATGTGTCAGACTCTTTGACTGGTAGTACATATTAATTTTATTTTATGACTGTATTTTATTGCCAAGAACAGCAACGTACCCTAGTTTATCCACATAGAACTTTATTTCCTGGCAAACAGTGGCTGTAAATCACTTATTAACTTGCAACTTGTGACGCTGCTATTCATTCAGCGAGTCTAATGATTTTATTTCCCTGTTTTATGACTTTATTTTTAAAGATAATTACAATTATATATCTTGAAACCACCTGATGAGATGGAAGGGTTAGCATGTCCCAATGATCCCAGTGATTGATTTATGACTTCTGGCTGGGTCACCCAACACAAACACATCTTAGGTGAGTGAGAAGACAAAGAGCTTTTTAAAAATAGCCCGTATAATGAACGAGACACTGAGTTTCATGCTCCCCCGCTCGGACACAGGTCACTGCAGCCCCTTTGGCTGGCAGGCCTGGGGGTGGGGGCGTGATGTTGATTAGCCGGGGAGAGGGAAGTCCTGGATGGAAATATTCTCTTAATGAAAAGATATTATCAGAATGTATGAATAATGGTAACATAATGTGCATCTTGTTTTAATACCATGGGCACAGTGTTTGAAAGTACGACAGACTCACAAGGTAAAGATAAAAGTTGTATTGTTTCCACTCTAGGGAGTCTTCAAACTTCTACTTAACAATAAACTACCACCAGATCTCATTTGAAGACATCAAAGACCAGGAAACCAGTTCAACTTAAGCAACTTTGACACAAAATTTAGCAACTTTTCAGCATTGCATTGCATTGAAAACTTTCAGCACGTAAATAAAGCCAAATATAATGGAACATATTCACATTTTTTCAAAATAATCTTATTAAATTTTAATGTTTGTGAGATCTTACAGGATTTTTCTTACTTGGAAAAACTTTTCTAAGTATTTTCCATAAGTCTACATCTAGATGTTTTAACCTAAACCCACCACAAGATGTCAGGGTTTCCTTATTTCTACGCATGAAGCAGAACAGATTCTACATTCAGACTCGTCTCAGTTCTGCTTACCTACCAGCTTTACAATACTATACAAGTCTAACCCAAAATAAACTTATCCAGTTTCTTGTATGCAAGGACAAAAAAGGAGTATTTTCATTTTTCAAGGAGGAAGTAAAAAGCACATCAGTTGGTGTGACCTGAAAGCCTTTTTCTAACAATAAATTACCGAGCTACAAAAAGACATATTTTCAAAGTCAGCTCAACGTGTACAATCAGAAACAGTGAGCCAGCTCACCATGTTGGAGGTTTCAGGTTCAGTCCAACACCCCGCAGTTCTTATCCTCAGGTAGAGCGGGATTATCGAAGGTTCAACGTCAACGACAGAGGAACTGAAGTCCATCCAAATAAGGCATTGAGACATTGGTACAAAAAATAAAACTGTGACTCTGCTAGCAAATGTTTTACAAAGGCTGAGCGAGCAGACATTCTATCTGACAAAACGTTACAAAACTACAAAAATGTTCATTTTGTTATAAAGGGCGACACCTCAGAGCCTTGTGTTCATTTGAAATGACTTCCCAGCTTTTAAAACCCAACCAGGGAACAGAGTAGAAGGCTCCAGTGTGTGGATCCGAGCAGGGGACAGTCAGGAAGTCAAAAAACATCCAAGCAGCCTTCATCTGGCGACAGTTTAGGGAATATTCCACCTGAATAAAGTTGGTGCGATTCCGCACTTCTTTCCTGGTTTCAATACCTTTTATTTGTTGTTATTTTAAGGAGCAAGGATAAGTTATGCACTTTTAAACTTGAGGTACAAACCAAATGTACAAGTTTGGATTGATTCTCTAAAGTTTCTCTAAACCTTAGCATTTACAGAGAGGAGTGTGGACGTCCTCTTTATCCACATTGTGTGAAAAAGCAGCACTATGACCGTCTGAGGGAGGCTAACACAACTTTCACAGCTAGGCGATTTGCTTTTCCAAAGACCCAAATGTTTTTCTACATGTCTCTACTTTAAGCTAATTCAACAAAGGTTCCTTGAATGTTTTACTCATCCATAATCTGACTCACCTTTAGGAGGCTATGACGATTAAGAGTTCGCAATACTGCAGGATTCTGTATGCATCCGATACCAGGTACATTAAAGGCTGGTATCCTCAGTATTGATACAGATACAAAACTTTTTAGTCAGGGTAAAGGAGAAAATCCATTCACAAAAACCAGATTTTTTTTAAATTTATTTTTTATTGTTAAATTTTTTTAATTAAAAAAAAACAAATTTTTTTTTTCTCTCTATATATTTTTTTTGACATTTTTAACTTGTGTTGTTGGGCATTAAAGCAAGAAGAACGATGGTCTGGCTACAGTGTTCTGTTTGCCTAATTTATATTTTCATAAACAATAGTGAAAAAAAAATTTTTTTTACTTCACAAAAAAATCGAAAAAAGTCAAAGAATCACAAAAATAGCAATTTTAAACAAATCAACACCCAAAACATTTTAACAGAATTTAATCCGGAGGAAAGCATATCATCGTACTTTTAAATAGGCCTATTAAAATTAATACCTTTGAGCAAAGTGATTGATCTGTGAAATTAATTCATTTATTTTTTTCTGGATTTGATTGTTTCTATTTTATTACTTTTATTGTATTTATTTCATTTAAACTGTTTTATGTTATTTTAATGCTTTTATATTATCTACTTTGCATGTAAAGCTCTTTATTTAGCTGTATTGTGTTGATGATGATAAAAATCCAAATTGACATTATCTCAGCGAAACAAACTGGTTTTGTGGCATGTAGTTACCTTGACAAAGTACTAAACCCAATCCACAAAAAAAACCTTCTTTGTTTTTATTTATGAACATTCTGACAGTTTTCAGGTGTGATATTAAAGATTTGATGCACTTGTATCCCTATCTACAATGTATATAAAGAAAACCTCCACCCTCCTCTCTCTGTGATTGGTTAGATTTTAAAATCTGATTGGTGTAAAACTGACCAATAACTAGTAATTGTGTTGTACCGTGTGTTGTCATATTTAATTTGTACTTCTAGGTTCAATTTGTAGCTCTACTTGTTACAGACATGTTACATGAAATGATGTCCCTATCCTAGCTCCATACATTTATCTGATGACATCACTACGACATCGTCATGGTTACCTGGTGATGCCCAATCAGAGCTCCAGATGACATAATACGACCGCCCACACAGGTTTCTGGCTGAACATGAACATGAACTCTCTTCATAACCTCACAGATTCCTTGAATTCTAGCTTTAGTGAGGAGTTGTAAACACTCATTTACTCTTCTGATGTGTTTGTTTGGATAAAAACTAAACATGTGTGTCTGATTAGGAAGGAATGGAAACCAAGAACAAATGCTTCGCTGCTAATTTGTTGTTGCACGGTGCAACAGCCAGTTGTGATATTATGACCACTGTAGCTCATTTTGAAGGAAAAAAGTTGCTGATAGTAAAAGAGTGATGCTCCATAGCAATGGACTGGTTGGGGTATCCATTATGGGTGGGATGACAAATTTTGTCACATAAATATCTTCTTTTTTTTTTTATCTTTAAAGCAAATTTTTGTTTGAATTTTTTTTATTTTTTCCATTTTTACTTGTCGGGCAGTATAGCAATTTTATTTAAAAAATAAATAAATGAAGAAAAAAATCTTAAAAAATTGTATATATGTTTTTTTTATATTTCACAAAAACGGCAATATCGCAGAATCCCAAGAATCGCAATTTAAATTGAACTGGCGCCTAGAAAATTGTAAAGGAATGGAATCATTGGGAAAGCATTTGGTCTCAGCCACGCTGATATCGGACCACCGACCTCTCAGGACGGAGGCAGAGTGATGCTTTGGGGATCAATGAGATGTACTGGACAAACTAGTTTCCTCCATAAAGGCTGACAGCCTGGAGCTAGAAACCCCAGCAGACCATCAGAGGTCCAGTAGAGTTCATACCTCCATGAGTCATGGCTGTTTGGGCAGAGAAAAGGGGAACTCCTCGGTTTAGGCTGGGTGGCCATAATAATGCTGCTAATCGGTGGATATGTGGAACATCCAGAGCAGAGTGAGGTCACTAACCTGCTTTGATCCTTTCCTGCTCTTATTCCAACAGCTCATTTGTTCTTTATGCTTCGACGGAAGGTTTCCATCATCCTGCTTTTTAAATTTGTGTGTGAATAAAAAAGAGATAATTTGAGAAAATCTTTAAATATCACAATTAACATCCTTAAGTTCTACTGAGGTGGGAAAGTTGGACTTTTTCTACGACATTAGCATATGTTCCCTGCGCGTTTCCGACAGTAGCTTCTAAAATCCTCATCAGCAACATTTACATGAGAGGTTTAATTCCTCTTTAATTCAGAATTAAAGTTAATTCCGCTTTAAACAGGTGAAAAATGAGCATGTAAACACTTAATTCCTGATAAAATGTTAATTCAGAATGAAGGTTAAACCTGAATGAAGAGGCTGGTTTATTCCAGGTTTAATCCTGAATCAGATAATTCCTCTCTCATCCTCTATCATGGGAACCTTCATTCCGCTTTAAGTTCATCCCGCTCGTTCTGAGCATGCTCCTTCCCTCCTCCTGTGGCCATGACGACCATAAACAGCGCTTCCCGTCCGAAGCAAACGGGCTCAAAGTGAGTCTGTTCAGGTGAAAGTGACGTAGCATGCTAGCGGCTAGCTGCTGATTTACGAAAAGAATCTACATCAAGTGAAAATGGTTCTTAATCCAACGTTTTCTCATGTTGTTGATGAAATGAAACAAAGTTCCGGTAGATGTACGTTACGGTGCATCACTTTCGCCATCCAATAAGGAAAAGGTGTTTCCATGTAAACCTTAAAACATAGTTGATATTTCCATGTAAACCCGAAGGAGGATATTTTAATTCCGAATTATTCCGAATTAAAAAACATCATGTAACCGTCGCTGTTATCCTGGAAGTGAAAAGAGGTTTTTAAGCAGTTATTGCTGGACGCTGCAAACACGACGTAGAAGCTTAATCGATAAACTGGGGATCAGCTCAGGAACCGTCCGCAGTCAAGTTGTGGCTCCTGCCGGACAGGGCCGCGGCCTGCTCCAGAAGCTGGACCAGGTACCGGTCCTCGGCCCGTTCTGAAGCCGACAGGCTCTCGGACTGAGCCAGGCCCACAGACGGAGCTGCCGTCTGGGCTACGGGAGCAGAGAGAGTCCGCGGGACTTTGCAGGAGGACTGGGTGGTGCTGTCGTTCAGGCGAGAGGCTGCCGAGGAGTCATCGGCTGTGTCGGACTGGACCGCGTCCGTCTCCAGTGACAGATGAGCTGCCGTGAGGGTCGCCGGGCTCCCTGGGGGTTGGTACGGAGGAGGCCCCGTCAGCGGGGAGCCATCGGGGGTGAGCGGGACGTGGCTGTGGACGATGATGGGATCTGGGGAAGGTAGCGGGGCCTCCGGCGCTTCCTCAGAGTCCAGGTCTCTGGGGTCCTTGGAGGGGCTCTGGTCTGGGGATATGGAGTGTGGCTGGTGGGAGATGATGTGGAGGCTCAGGCCGGCTCTGGAGAGGCTGCCGGCCGAGGACGATCTTCCTCTGGAGGTCTGCACCGGACTCAGCAGCACAGGCAGCTCCTGGCCCAGCGGCTTTCGAGGCAGCTCCTCAGGCTTTCCTGAAAAAGAGATGGAAGACTCTCAGAGACATTTCTAACTAGGGATGCAAACAATCAATCAATTATCAGTTAATCATTTATAAGAAATGACTCAGTTTAAATAAATTGAGTGCAATAAATTGCATTTTGAGGCTGTAATTCCACACCAACCCACTTGAGGGCGGGCTTGATGCTAGAAGTCCTTAACACGCATTTTGTTTGTTTAATACGCTCAATTTCAAATATTTTTCCATCTCGCGACGACAAGCGGAAAACACTTTAATCTGGTGAATGAAACACTCGATTCTAACGAATAAGAGGCTGCATTCGCATGAATAAGAAGATCGATTGTGACTTTTTACGCAGCAAATTAGCCACAAACATTCCGCCCAAAGCAAACAGGCATCAACCCATGTCCGAAGGCTTTTATATATTTCATTTGTTTTTATTATGTATAGCACTTTGTGTTGTGCTTTATGAATCAATAAAGTTTGAAGTTTGAAGTCTGCCTATTGACCTAAATGTGTGAATAATTCTGCTTGCGACCAGCGTGAACACAGGGTCAAAGGTGAAGTCAGAAGTGTGAGCGCGTACCGGGAGGAGGAAGGTCCAGCTTCATCTTTCGCAGCTCAGTCATGGAGGCCTGCAGCTGCTCGATGACCACGTCGTCGCTGTGGACCAAGGTCTGAGCGATCCGCTCCTGCAGGAACTCCCGCAGCTCTTCCAGGGACATCTTCAGGAGATGCTCTGCAGGAAAAAAAAAATTAAAAAAAGAAAGCTGCATCATCTCTCATTTAACTACAGCGAGGTTTGATGCTTCACAATGGCCAAGTTTCAAAAGGTTAGAGGGTAGGCAAGTTATTTAACTTTCTGTAATCTCTCTCTGTAAGTCGGTTTGTGGATAGATGGAACGTTTAAGAACCTTTAGCTGAATGAGCTTAAAGTAGAAACGTGATTTTGCATCTGCAGACGGAAATCATTGAGTTTCCATAAACCGACTCGTCTTTGAGGATCTGGGACAGCTATGATTAGTTTGGTTGTGAACACAAAGAATGTTAGACTTCCTCTGTACACGATTGGTTAGGGATTAGAAAAATCTGATTGGTTCTGGAGAAGACAAGTAAATTGTACAAGTGTTTTGTAAAAACTGACTTTTATTTTCTGACTTACAATATTTACTTGTATTTTTTACCTGTAATATTTATTTCTATCTGACTTGTATTTACTGACTTGTAATATTGACTTGCATAATCTATTTTGTAATATTGACATGAAATTTTTCACTTGAAAAATGGAATTGTATTATCTGACTTTTGGAACAGACCTGAATAATCTGACTTATAATTTTTTTTATTCTTATTTTTTACCTGTAATATTGACTTGTATTTTCTGACTTGAACTTTCTCACTTATAACATTACTTGCACTTTTTAACTGTAATTTTTACGTATATCGTCTGACTTGTAAAATGCAATTTGATTATCTGACTTGTTATATAGACTTGTATCATCTGACTTGTAAAATTAACTTGTATTCTTTTGTAGTTGCATTTTCTGACTTGTCTTTACTGACTTGTAAAACTGACTTTTGACTTTTATTATGTGACTTTGTATTTTCTGAATTGAAACATTTACTTGTATTTTCTAACTTGTAGAATTCACTCATACTTGTGGATCAAATTTTTACCTGTATTTGCTGTTACAGATTAAAATATGAAGAAAGAAGTTATAGAACTTGTGTCCTTATTTTAGCTCCATATGTTAGCGGTGTAAGCTAATGTAGCGTGTCCGTGCAGTAAAACTATCATCAGTAAAGTCCAAGCAAACAGTCTTTTACTCTTGTGTATCTTCAGGATGGTGTAAGACATGGCGGTGAGGAGCTTCTCTCCCTCCAGGATGAAAATGTCCCAGAGGCGAAGGGTCAGGGTGAACGGTGTCTGCAGGAACACAAACAATAGCAAGTAATCGTATCGCTGCCATTCAGATCGAACGGTTTCACGTTCCTGCAGCTCTCCTGTTGGCCGGAGTCAGGAAGTTTGTCTGGTTCTCTACCAGACCTCAGAGGCCCAGAGGCCCCTCTGAGCCCGGCGACTCAGCAGGACCAAGAAGTGCTGACAGAGTCTGCAAGCTGCCAGACTCCACCGCAGGATTGTGGGCACGGAGAAAGCTAATAACAGTTTAGCCTGACAGCTCTTAATGCTCGCCTCTAATACAATGTCCCAGAGCTCAAATTTCACCAGCGCTTCATTTTTTTCTAAATCTTTTAGCTGAAATCATGTGAAATGTGTGTAAAAGGGAAATCTGCCAGTTTCTTTTTAGTGTGTGTCACTCTGGGGAAAGTCATGGTGGGTTTTTTAAGATTTTGGGGTTTTTATTCCCAGAGATTATGTCAGATAAAGCCTGGCTTTCTGTAAGTGGTGTTCTTTATCCTGCAAAATCACTCACTGTTTCTCCAAACTACTTTATCCTCAAACTTTTTTTTTTTTTTCTGAATTGGGAATGAGTTTTTTATGTATATGTTTGAATAAATCAGCATATCTGTGACATATACATAAATTGTCAACTGGATTTTACTAAGTAAATAGGGGCAAAGCCTCCTATTGGATAATTACTACATGGGAAACAAGTTATTTACCCCCAACTGATGCAATAAGCAGCTTCTTATTTCTGAAACAACCACATCCTGTGTTTGTGGAAAAGATGTTGGTCTGTTTAAGAAGGGTCAGATTATCGATATCAAGCAGAGGAAGTGAAGGAGATACAGAAACAACTAAACCTGAGTGAATACCACAGACTTGTTTTCCTGGATATCTGGTACCTGTCAATCAAAAGGAAACGCCACTAAATATAAAGAATTTTAGGATTAAATAACATCTAAACAAATGAGTTAGAATTCATGAAGGTAAAGCTGAGCTTTTAAAGCTAAAATGGTTTTTGTACCAGGCTGTAAACATGTTTCACTCTGCTGGAAAGTTGCTCTTTTTACCATGAGAGTCTATGGGGATTGGCTCAGCCAGCCCCTAGTGGAGGAGGGGGGAACTGCAGGTTTTGGTACTTCTGCATAGGCTTCACATTTCTACACCAGAGGTCTCTGCTTGAGGCTAATCAGAGAAAAGGGTTCCCAGGAGGCTTCAGGGAGCACAGGGAGGGAATGATGTGAATTTTAATCCAAGCCATAAATTGAGCTTTCTCACAACGAAGTGAAACGTGTCCTAAGCAGCTGCTGTGTAACTGTGAAGGTAAGCGGCTCCTCACCCTGTCGATGAAGCACTGCATGAACCACTTGGTGCTGTAAATCCCTGCAGACATCTGCTCTCTGTCCTGCAGAGGGAGAGACACATATAACCAGAGCAGCACTATGTCATCACGCTGCTCGCATGGTTTACGCAGCGCTTGTGTACCGATGATCTCACCAGATGTTTCTTCAGCTTGGGGATGAGTTTGGAAATGATCTGATCATGATGGGCCTGGAATCTGTGAAGTTTGGGAAACCCGGGTACAAAGAAGCCTAGAAAAAGAAAAGGCAAGAGAGAGCAGGTAGGATGTTCAGCAAGCAGCCTGTAAGCCTGCGTGGTCTGCAGGACAATGAGCTCATCCTGGAAACACGCAGAGAGCATCCACGCTCGCTGCGCTCACACCAGATGTGCGTGGCGTCTCACCGTGCATGCCGTGCTTCTGATTGGTCAGCAGCTGCGAAAGGGCCCAGAAGGCGTCTTCCTCGTTCATGTACATGAGCAGCAGGGCGGCGATCTGACTCATTCCCTGGCAGTAGCTCACCTCCTGCAGGATTAAACGTGGAATAAACCAGCCTTGTTATTCAGGATTAACTTTCATTCAGAACTAACATTTAACCAGGAATTAAGTGTTTAAATGCTCATTTTACACCTGTTTAAAGCAAAATTAACCTTAATTCTGAACTAAAGAGGAATTAAACTCTCATGTAAACGTGGCCAGTGAAGCTGAGGTGCGGTTTTTTGTGATGGTGGTGAAACAGCCACTTACTGTGTTGTAGACGGAATACGCAGAGAGGACGTGGAAAAGAGACTGCTGCCTGAGGAGAGGAAACAAGAAGACGCGATGCAACTCATTCACACTCAGTTCACCGAATCACAAGATTTTATCTCAACAGTCTTTTGCCTGCTTGAATAAAAAGAAAGGTAGAGTTAAATAAATAGTTGATGCTCTGAAAGGCCAGAGGCTGAGCTCATTCTGCTGGAACAAACCTGCAGACATAAAGAACATAAAACACAAAACAGACAGTTTATTATCCAAAGGGTATTAAAAACATATGTTCAATTAGCACTGATCAACTGCAAACCTGTCCTCTTTATTTTAGCTATTTATCCATCTATTTATTTCTTTATATTTTTATTTGTTTGTCTGTCTATCTATTTATTAATTTATTTATTTAATTATCTACAATATTGGAGTAACTTTGACCAAATTCGTCCTGCAGGCCGGATTGGACCCTTTGGCGGCCGGTTTTGGCCCATGGACTGTATGTTTCACATCCCTGGTTTAGAGGAAAGAAAGAAAAAGGAGAGAAAAGACTGGTGAGGGTGAAGAAAAAGAGGAAAACAAAAGGTTTGCGGTGTAAATCACATCCCACAATAAAGAAAAAATGGAAATGTTAACAGAGGGAAACTGGTTAGAAATAAAGATGCAGGAGGACACAGACAGAACTGCTGAACACAACGTCAACATTGTGCTTCCACACTGTTAAACTCCGGGACGTCGCTCTGCTGCAGGATCGGGTTGCACATCAACACGCCGCCGTTCAGAAGTCACCCCGAGGTTGCTCCCGTCTCCGACTTCCCAACCCGTCTGCAGCCACGCAGAGCCCCGTAGCTCCTGGCTCCTTCCAGATACACCCAGCACCCAGATATCCTCATGAACACGACACAGACCTCATGTTCGCAGCATGCTATGACCACAATTAGCACTTAGAAGCTCGTAAACCGTGTTCAGATCATCCCCGTTCTTGTATTTATGACCAGGAAAACGGGAAAGCTGCAATTTATCTGATGATACGATGAAGTGCCAGACAGAGCCCGAACACTCCTGCCATGTTCCAGCCTCCACACATTCCACTCCGTGTTAGTGAGACTTTACCGACTCCAAACCAGCCGGGACGAGGTCCAACATAACATTATGTGTCATATTATGGGAACTCTTCTCTTTGTTTTTGCCTTTTTTTATTTTAACTAAGTTTCTTAGTTTTTTTTTTTGTTCAATTATGAGAACCATTTGTCAGGATTAGATCTGTTTATACCGCGGTCAGTGAGACCGTGCATCATTTTTGTATACAAGTCAAATCATTGTTACGTCAGTCCCTTACAGGTGTCACGCATTGATTTGATGGCTTTTGTTGGGTGAATGAGAGAAAAGCATTGTAGCCCGTTTAGTAGGGCCAGGAGGAAAAATCTAAATTCTAAATGTCAGGGATTTTTGTTTCACTATTTTTTAATCAGTTTTTTTTTCTATTTTTTAACTTTTACATTTTTTTTCGAATCTTTTTCTAAATTTATTTTATTTTTTTAATTTGTCTCGTAAATTATTACAGCAGCAGAATGATGGTCTGGCTACTGTGAGGCGTTCAACTAACTGAAATTCTAAAAAAAAAAAAAAAAAAACCTAGTAAATGCTGTTTTTGCTCATTTTTGCAAAACTACTCACTAATTAGACCAAACCAGAGCTGATCATTCTGACGAGAGCAACCGTCACTCGGGGAGGAAAGTGAAAAACTCACTTGACTCCGAAGCGGTCCATGAACATGATGTGGTTCCGGAAGGTCCGGTTGATGTCCAGGTCGATCTGTTTGATCTCCGACGAGCAGAGTCGGGCCTGCTCCTTCATTTTCTGAGGAGAGAAACAGAAGCAAACAGAGACGAACAAACAGGAAATGTGTTTAACTCCAGGCTGAGCTAAAATGTGCAGAAAACACAAGCCAGGTTGGATTAATCGCCTCCAAACCTCCATCACACCTCTTATCTGCTGGCTTCCTCTCATTGCTGTAATCCAACCTACTTTAAAGAGAAGCTGTCCCTCCTAAAGGGTCTGCTGCCTTAATCTGGGTGTTACAGATGAATATGTGTCACTTCAGATGTGGGACTTAACCGTCCATCTGGCAGGCGGCTAATCAGACACATGACAGAGTGAATGTGAACCTGAATAGCATTAGCATCACGTAGCATCACCTCATTAAAGGTTATTGGAAATGAGCCAAAAAGACACGTTTCTGCTGATCTAGGCTATATATATAGATATATATATATGTGTGTGTGTGTGTGTGTGTGTGTGTGTGTGTGTGTGTGTGTGTATATGTGTGTGTAATGTAAACGATATGCTTCCACCTGAGTCGATTCCTTTGCAATTCTTTGGGTGCCGATTCGAATTAAATTGTGATTCTCATGATTCTTCAATATTGCAGATTTTTGTGGAGAAAAACAAAGTTTTACAAAAAATCTTTTAGTTGATTTGATGGGTATTAAATAATAAAAAAGGGAAAAAATTAAAAGAAGAAAAGAAAAAATAAATAATAATAGAAAATAATAAACACTTCAAAGACACAGTTTTGCAAATTGCTAAAAAAAAGATATTTTTTTAACTCAAATTTTAACTGGATATGAACGATATTCCCTGTCTGTGTCTCTTGTGTGAAAGTCTGGATGTATGTGGACATCCCGTTATCTCTCCCAGCCCTGTTCGGAGTTGTGGGAGTTGGTACCTCGTATTTGCCCTCGTTCTCCTTCTTGGTCCGCTCCACGTCCAGCATCAGCGCCCAGGCCCGGCCTCGGAGCTGCAGGGGAATGCCTTTGTAGACCCGTTTCACCATCTGAGAGCAGAGAGCAGGAACAGCAGGAACTCCTCCGTCAGTTTAACCCCACATGATCAGCCATGGCTCTATTCACTGGAGCTCAGCACAACTTTTTCACATTAAAGGCGATAGCTACAAGTTTAACTCCTCCCTGCCACTAGGCAAAAAGTCATGAGGTCAAGATGGAAAAGTTGTAATATTATTCAAGTAGGGGAACCTGAAGACACTCCAGTGTACACGGGAATTAAAAATAAAGAGGGGTAACTTTTTTTTATATCTTTAATCTTTCTTACCTATTAGACCTAATTTCACTTGTTATCATGAGGCGAGTCAGCCCAGGTGGTAATAATTCCTATTTGACTGGAAATGCACACGTTTGTACATTTAAAACAAGACTAGATTCTGGTTTCGGCCTCCACGCACTCACCCTGTCGCTGTTCTTGTATTTATCCCACTTCTTCACCATCTTCAGCCATTTTTCTGCTCTGTCGATCTCCAGCTGCTTCCGCTGAGAAGCAGAGGGAAGCAGGTGAACACAAACACAGCTGCCGTCTCAGTTTATTTCCAGACCTTCGTGAACTTCTCACCTTCTCTTCCTGTGCAGTCGGGGCCGACAGCTCGTCCTCACTGAGGAGACAAATAAACCAACAGGGACCGCTTGATGTTTAGCGCCACCACATGGCAGGAAAGCACAGCGACAAGCAGAGACAGGACAACTTACTGCATGAAGCCGAAGCGGTCGATGGCCTTGTAGATGTTATAATCCGCATCCTCCCAGGGGTTGATCTCCACGCCTCCCTGCCTTCCCTGGAAAGGAAAAAGAAACAGGATTTGTAAATGAGTATAAAGATTTTAAAGTACTTCACAAATCCGAGGAAGATCTGATCCTGACGAGCTCATCAACTAAAAACTCCAGGTTTTAACCTTGTTAGCATGTCCATCAGACATGAAATCACGACATCATTTACCCACACATATATTATTACATCACGTTATTCAGAAGTTATGGTTTCCACATCAGCTGTGAAAAGGTTTGGTAGATATGAGTGTTTAGGATTTTACAGATTTATTAAAATGCACAAGTACATGAAACTAAATCAACTTAGCAAGTTAGCAGCCGCTCCACAAGATGAGGGCTTTCACCACCGATGTATCCCTACTAGATTCTGCATTACAAAAGAAGTGTGTATGAATGTGTGTGTGAATGAAGTATGAATTAGGAGTAATTAACATGTGGCCTCTACGTATATATCTATGGTTGTTTAACTGAAGGTAGCACAAGCTAGCAGCCACTCCACAAGATGAGTGTTTTCATTATCTGCAACCCAAACAGGAAAAAAATATCTGGCACACAAATGTTCTAAATATGCATTCGGACAGTTCAAAAAGCCTCTTTTCAGCTCTTCAGAAGCCTGCGGGTCACATAGCGGTAGGTTCATCCTTATTTTTTTCAGTCCCTGGACACTGCTGGGCAGCGGCAACCCCAGGAATGTGCATAATAAATATCAGTGTGCTATCAAAGCGACTCATAAAAACAGAGTTTTAAAATAGATAAATTATGTAGTGCTACTTTAATTTGTGCTGAAGTGGGACTTCAGTTGTATTTATGAGAAGAAAACTAGTAGAAACTGTACAGACACCATGCAGTACACGGGTTTAAAGCTTTTCATTCATAAAAGACAATTTTCAATAAATTGACAGAAATGAATAAATAGAAGAGGGTACTCAGTGAAGATCACTTTCACTCTAGAATTTTTATGCAAAAAGACAAAATTGCTGCACAACCTAACTTTGAAACATTTAACAAAGAGATGACTTGTGTTTTCCACTCTTTAACATAATCACAGACTAAACACCCCCCATGTCAATAACACTGCTTGCCAGAAGCCACCGCACCATGAAAATATGTCAGGACCACACAGCAAATACAGCAACGACACGATGCGCACGAGATCAGACCCAAAGTAGCAGCCTGACCAGCAGGGACCTGATCCACACACACCAGCAAGCCAAAGGTCAGCGTCCGCGTCTCGCTGTGTCAGGTTTAAATGCCACTTACGTATTTCCAGCTCAACTTTAACGTCAAGTAAGAGCATCACACTTTTTATTACATCTGGTACCAATTCAGAACTCAAACTCAGACAACCAGAACTGGAAACGAGCTGCAAGTTTGACAAAGATTCTTACACTTCTTCATGTTTTCAATTAAATTCTCTCCTTTAGCTTCAGCCCCTTCATGTAGACGGACCAGGGCCGCGTTTCCCAATAACCATGCATCTTTCGAATAACGAAGGAACTTAAGTGGGAACTAACGATCAATCGTTAAAATTTAACGTGCGTTTCCCAAACATGCTCGTAGAGACAACGTCGTTAAGATCATCTTAAGATCATTCGTAGCGGATGGAGCTGTCCCCGAGCTCGTGCTGAACATGCGTGTTAAACCCTCGCGCAAGTGATA
>JAVQJG010080328.1:0-13051 GCA_036024015.1 Craterocephalus amniculus | reverse complement strand
CACTCAACAAGATGTCAGCCATGTAAAGGGATCCCTTTTTATTTGTGTCTGCTGCGGTGAAACCATAGAAAGAGTAGACTGGATGATTTGGGTTTAAGAGGGCTAGCTGTTTATTACAGAGGACACTGAGGTCTCATCCTCTGTCACACTTGATTGGGCCAGTTTACTATTAATGCATGAAGGCAAATCAAGCTTGCTATTTACCTTATAAAAATACTTGCACCATATTATCATGTGTTAGAATTGACCATAACCTAAATCTTACCCTATTTTCTTAAATCCTGACAACAACCCGGCTACCATATTTGATCCGGCTGGCTTAGATTGTGCAAAATGATTGCTAGTGATAACCAATAGACCAGTAGAACTCAATATATCTACCTGATTTCTGTACATAAGTGCTGTTTTATAATAGACGGAAGTTTCATTGTCATTGTCACAAATGCCATCTCATAATTCAGCTCCACTAAACATCGGAATATTGTGCCAACATGTTTCCTTTTTAGAGAAGCAAATTATCAAGTAATTCATAAATCAATAGTTATTTCATCTTATCGATCGATGATCAAGTACCAGTTTTTCTGAGAAGCTGAATTTCCCTCTGAATTATCAGGTTCTTTTCGATTAAAAATGCTAATAATATTCCTTTATAAAAGATTTATTCTTAACAGCAGGAACACATTCACACATGTACAGTAACAATGAAAACAAAGATATTATCACTATTATTATTATATAAATATAATATAATAAATCAAATTACTTTGTCTATGGCCACAGACCAGCTTCTCGTGTTCCCGCATATGTGTCAAAAACTTCTGGTCTCAAGCGCGTCCTCATGTGGGCTGGCGAGGAATCACAAGCTCAACTGCGATTAACTGCAGTTATTCCATTTCAATCGAGTAATTTCTTACCAACGATTAATTGATAATCGATTAATTGTTTGGATCCCTATTTCTTTTATCACAAATTTAGATGTATCAGTTAAAACGATCCATTAATATAACACATATAACACATATAAGTGTTCTGTTACATCGTTGTCAGTAACACTTATTTCTTGAGTTACATTTAAATTTGATGCAGTAGCAAGTTTCACATGGTGGCATGGACACATTTGATAGAACAAATGACATCAGAGACAGTAATAGAGCAAACAGACGTGGTGCTAATACTCCCATCTCCTGCCCTGTAAAAGAATTTATCAAGAAGGCAGCACTTTATTTGCAATTCATCAAGGTAAAATAACCAAACTCTGACATAATAGACTGTCTAATTATTCTCATACAATAGTCTGTATAGATACTGCTCTTGTCTCTGTAATTAAATACTGGTTTTGATGGGCGAACATTGTACTGCAGATTTTTAATTAATTGTGTAATTCACAAGCCATATGTGCAGAATATATCAAATGTAACAGTATCATAAGCGATAATGCAGCCTTAATTATATACTGCAGTAGTGTTGATGCAGCATCTTCCTTTGGTTTTCTGTTTTTATACACATACATCTAAGAGAAAAAGTCCCATCCTTCAGAATATTATTGTTGTTCAAGAGATGAGAGACTGTCAGATCTTATTCTGCTCCGCAAATCTATCCCTGAGTCATGCTTTCAGGGAGCACTGTGCTGATTCATGTTTCAAGGAGAAAAAAAAACATGCCATTGATAACTTACTGTATTTTCCCTCCAATGCTCATTTATACACAATTGTCCTATCTTTTAGCCACTTTATATATATATATATTAACAAAATGGACTGTGTGGAAAAGGTTGGTATTCCTAAACATATGAGTGGCCATGGAGTATTAGACTGTGTTATTGGGACTATAAGCACCACTGCATTTGAATGTAAAATATATAAATTAAGAGGTGCAAAACATGTGCAGTAGCCTACATACAATCAACAAAAGAGCTTTGAAATTTATAGGAGTGGAAAGCGTTTCATGCTCTAGCACCATACTCTTTTTCTATTCTATGATATTCAGGTAACGCACCTAAAATCAGATTAATTGTTAAAAAATCCAGCAAACAGGATGTTCCAACCTGTATAGTTTTCATTTGAGTAATTGTTCAATGGGAGACAATATTTCAAAGACTGGAGGAGGAAAGGGTAAAACAAACAAACAAAAAACAGAAACTGCTCTCTGAAACCAGTTTTTCCTTCCTTGCACTCATTTATCATCTCACACCCCCCTCAGTTGGATTCTTTTATAAAAAAAAAAGTAGGCTATAGTGTAGCCCTATGTCTCCTACCAGTAAGATACTGTGTGTACACTGATGTTTCAGTATGAATACACTTTTCATGTCCAACATTTAAATGCTTCAAACAGTTGATTTTACTTTAATATTAAGCTGGTAACACTTTAGTAGACTTGTTGGATTTTTTCACTGATGTTCTTAATGATCTCAATTCTTACATGAATAAAGTAACACATAGTGAATATTTTTAGCCAGCAAACTGATGTTTCTTAACCTTTATAGTTTTCATTTCACTACATGTTCAATAGGAGACAATATTTCAAAGATTGAAAGAAGGAAAGGGTAAAACAAACCAACAAAAAACATAAACTGCTCTCTGAAACCAGTTTTTCCTTCCTTGCACTCATTCATCATCTCACACCCCCCTCATTTGGATTCTTTTATATAAAACTGTAGGCCTATATAGTGTAGCCCTATTTCTCCTTCCAGTAAGATAGGCCTACTGTGTTCCAGTATGAATACACAATTTTAATGCTCCAAACAGTTGATTTTACTTTAATATGTAGCTGGTGACACTTTAGTAGACTAACTATGTTGGATTTCTACACTGATGTTATCAATTATCTCAATTCTTACATAAATAAAGTAATACATAAAGAATATTTTTAGCCTCAGTTGGGCACAGAGAGTCAATTCATGAGCTGAAGTGATGACCAGAGAGATAAACGAGCGGAGCTTAAATGAAGACGCAGAAAAACGCGCAGCGAGGGAGAGAAACAGATGAGTGGGCGGCTTTGGTGGAGGGGCTCGCTGGCTCTCGTACGTACATTCCTCGCGTGTGTGTGGGCGCGTGGCTCAAGGTTCAGAGCTGTCGGCCCTCCCCCTCCCCCCCCCCTCCCCCCGCTCCGATAGACACGGGCAAAAGGCGGAGGAGGAGCAACGCGCCTCTCAGTCAACAGACGCAGGGTGTTGAGCAGCGGCAGTCCGTCGGTAGGTCGGCTGCACCGGCAGAAGCCCGCGGAGGGAGGACCTCATCACCTTAACGGTAAGCTAACGGACGTCCTCACAACGGTTACCTGGTGATTAACGGCTACTCCGCTCGATGACATTCGACGTTTCTTACGGTCTTTTGATGATATTATGCCAACGGTGTTTCCTTTTGGTTGTATTACAGCGCTGTAAATTACACCGATGAATCATATTGATTGAACTAATTCAGTAGATTTTTGTAGATTTTGTCTCCAACTCTTTGGTGGGACTAGCTTAACCGCGCGACCGTCAGCCGCATCTCGTCTGTGGCGGCACCGCTGGATCCTAACGGTCATTTAACATCCCCGGATACAAAGTGCTCATTACTTTGAGTTCAGGGTTGATCGAGAGACGATTGTAATAGAATCTTGCGTGTGTATGGGGGTAAATCTGACTTTTTAAACGCCATTCAACTTGCTTTGTGTCACGCTTAATTCCTGCTGTGTATCCTCCGTCCACCGTCCGCTCTCCGCATGCCGCTGACAGCGCGGTGAAGTTCCGGAGCAGGAGGTCCAATCCTTCCCTGGTTCAGAGTAAAAATAGCCCGGTGTGTCAGCTTAACTTGGGTCACCATGATGCGACACCCCCCACACACCCCCTCCCCAAACGAGGCTCTCTGCATTGAGCCTTCTAGGACCGAGAGTCGCATCCCGAAAGTAGATCAACACTTGTCCTCATCGTTATGTGGGTCAACGGGAAGCCACGGAGTTGTGAACTAGATACCACCTGTTTGTCTTAACGATCTCACTGCAGCCCTTGTGTAAATGTGTGTGGTTAAATAACTGAACGACTCTGTAATATCATATAGTTTGTGTATTCCAAAAGAACACCTAAGTTAATTGTTATTAAATAACCAAAAATACACAAATGGTATCAATAAGATGAAGAACCATCGATGTATTGCACTCAGACACCACAATAAGTTGCAGAATTAAAAAAAACACCCCCTAAAAAAAGACCTAAAACGACTGTAGTCACACAAACTGGAGCAAAATAATTGCCTACATTACTTTCATACCTTTATATGAGAAACAACGAGCTGTATAAGGATGCAAAACATCTGCAAGATGCATATATAAAACCCACAAATCATATCAGCGTGGGGTTATTTCCCCTGAAAGAAAGCTGTGGAGCCTGGATGGTTTTACTGTACATGTGTGTGCACAGGGGGTTTCATAATTAGTCCATTGGAATCTACACATAAAAAGGCATCGGTTTTTAGTGTGAGCCTCAAGGAGTAGCAAAACTCATTTTTTCTCGGTAAATTACCCCTCCAGCAGCTTCTTTTGCCACTTTTGCTGTGTTGTGGGTTGTTAATGTCATATTGTTCCCCCATCTTAGGGTTGAGTTCAGCTGCAGAGCAATGCAGCTGTGGAAACCACAAGTCACCTTGGCGATAAGACTGCTGTGGCTACCCAGGTGCTGATGGCAGGACAGTATAACCTAGATCTCACATGTACAGCCTACTTTCTGATGTGTCTTTGCTTGTCTTTGTAGTGGAGGATGTCATAATGCATGTCCTATTGTGGCTTTCTTAGATATGCAGCAGCAAGGATATAAATTCATCCGCCCATCAAAAAGAGCATTTGACATCAAACATAAGAGATGCACATAAAAAAACAGCATCTCTGGAAGGAAAATACGAAATATGTTATATAATGAGGGAGAGGAAACAAAAGGATCTTAGTTATCATCCTGGGGGTAAAGCCTGCACACTTTATGGATAAACAAAGCTCTTGGATAAACATGGATGGATTTTCTAAAGCATCTGTGTTTGCCTCAAAATTCTCCATTATCATGTGAAATCAGGCCGACCTGCTCTGCCATTTGTAGTTTCCACGCTGAAGCAGTTTCTTAATGAGCTCCTTAGCTGAAGGAGAGAAGATATGAAATCTCCTTTCAGGTTCATCAGCACTCTCAGAGACACAAAACAAAAACAGCAGCTTCTCTAACCAGGGGCAATGATTATTTCTTTTTTTTTTATGGCTTTTCTTGAGACGGAGGGATGCTGATGGAAAAGGATAACCCAGAATAGGTCATCTGTGCAGATGGTGAAGAGTGCAGATAAATGTCTACGTGTAGAAAGGGCAAGGTGATAAGAGCGAACACGAAAGCTTTTGTGGTGGACGCATGTAAGTACAATTGATAATTATGCTTCTGGTATTCAAAGACAGATTTTTCACGGGTTTTAATTACAAGCACTGTTGTACCAGGCTTATGGACTTAATGCTTAACAATGGCTATCTAAAGTGGCTTTTGGATATTTTTCCCACTGGACTGCCTGCGTGTCAATGTAGATAAGCCAGGCAGCGTTTGGCTGAAGAAGAAAGGCGTCCTGGTGAGTAAGGCTCCGAGGCTGGAGGCTTCGGGGAGAGCAGCAGATGGATGATGATGTAGCGGGTACTGGTGCTCCCTGCATCCCGCCACCATCCGTCACACACTAATGATCGTGTCACACCTTCTCCCCGGGCGGCCGGCCACTTCTGCAGCGCTCAGCTCAAAAACTGGTAGCTCCGCTCAAATCCTTTCTCCCTGGCAGTTGGCTGAAAAGCCCGTAGACAGACTGCGCTGCCAGCCTCTCTCTATCACCGATTCTTCACTTCTCTCTTTTTTTCCATCCGCTCTCGTCACCCCTCTTCACCTTTAAAGCCCCCACAGACTGTTTTCTCATCTCTCTTCATCGTCCGCTTCCCTCCCCTCTCATTCATCTTGTTTTCCTTGTGGAGAATCTGCTCCACGCTGATATTTTCCCTTTGTCTTCTACCATCGTCCACTGTTCTTCTCTTATTGGTGTGGATTCAGAGGCGCAATGCGATCCCAGCACGTCTCCTCTTATTTTACATCCGGCTTCTCTTTGATCATTAAATGTGATGCGTTGATTGCACCGTGCCTCTCCCGTGTGTGAGGTCTAAGGTCGGGTCTGCCACATTGCAGCACTCATAAAGTCGGTCTGTTTAGATGAAGGGCAGCTTAACAAAAGCTTGCCAGCGGCACATCAGGGCGCTTCCCAAGTTATTATACCCTTCTGTGTATTTATGCATCTCTGAACCATTTTCTTTTCCCCACACTGCGGTAGACCACCACACAAAGACGGAGGCAGATCATTATCAGCATCATGTTAACTGTAACACTTCAGCTGTAAGAAACAGCAGGGAAACGACTGCTTGTTTTTTTTCATTATCTCTTCATTTTTAACTCCATTTTGTCTCATATAATTGTGTTCATGCCAAAATAGAAATGGTGAACATTTTTATTTTAATGTCAAAAGTTTGTTGAAATTGTTCATTATTATCACGGAGGATGAATAAAGGCAACAAGCTTCATGTTCAACCATTTGATGATCTAATAATGAATGAAAAGAGGATGACATCATATCAGAGTGGCGGGGGCTTTGCCCCCTCCTAATCCCTCAACTTAAGAATTTGTTACATAACAGGCCTAATTACATTGCAAGAACACCTCTGTAAGAGTGGAACAATATTTACTTAATGCTAAATGTGTTTGTCAAACTATTTTATTTAAAACAGCTTTATTCGAGGCATAACCAACAGAATGCAATAAGTCATTTTTCCTGTACAACACACGTTTCTAATTCCAATGATTTCCCAGCTGTAAACGTGGTCAAATTGACTGCTATATTTTTTATGGATCCGGTCGTGTGCATTGTTCCATCAGCTGCCTGTAGGAAGTAAACACCACTTTGCACATGGACAGACGCTGGACCATTTTTTTTCTTTCTAGAAACCGCTGTCATCTCCCACCGGGTGTTAAATAACCACGTTACAGGACTCACCATCCTCTGAGCTCGTTATTCTGTCCCAGGTGTTACACGCCTAAGTGTCCCCTTGAGCTGCGTGTTACAGCGGTATGGGTCCCAGCTGAATACATTTGGCGCTTTTGAAAAGATGGTGGAATGCCACTTCCTCCTTTGTGCGTGTGTGTGTGTGTTAGAGTCGGTCTCTTTTGGCTCAGCAGCATTCTCACCACAGGGATCAGAGACTCAGCTTGGCATTCTGGGAATATCAGCGCTGCCGGATTGGATGATGCTCTCCTCCACAGCTGCTGTTTCTAAGAAAAGCTCGAGGACACGCTCGAACACGCACGCACATACCAGACATGCGTTCACGTGAGCTACACGGCAAATTTCCCTTCCAAGCACACGGCTTATACGTGAAAGTCAGACAGACGGGACACACTTACAGTAACACACCGACTACTGTACGGCATCAATTAGCTGTCAAAGCCGGGACGCTGCTCGGGGAAGTGTCGGCAGAGGCTGACACACACCAGGTTAGCTTCTTGATGTCATTTCCAGCAGCTGTGCTTTCACGCTCTGGCAACTGTTTGATATGAATGTGTGTGTTTGTGTGAAACAATGCAGCGGTTCTCCCGTTGTACAACAAACACTAAGAGTTTTTGTCCTTTTCTGGTTTTTTTTCATGTCTTCAGGCTATTTTCCATTGACCAGTGAAAGACCACTAGTGAGGGGAACAGCAGAGAAAGTGAACGGAGGTCAAGATAATAATTGCATTTCTGCCTGCCCTCTGGGAACATGGGATATATGACCCCATCATTCACCTATAAGGCTTTCCAGTAAACAATTACACAAAGCAAGGTAGGGACAAATAGCGCATAGTGCACCCAGATTCATAGAAATGTGGGCAAAGATATCTTTAAACAAAAGAGAGGTGTGGTATTGTAGACATCATCTAGGTAAACGGGGAAAACCAAAGAGTTTACAGTGTGTGTTTTTCAGAAGGATGACGGAAGCGGCTACAGAAGGTGCAGACGTCCTCATAAAACCCTGCGATTCCACACCATGTGAAATAAGCTGCCCCTCCCCTCCTCCATGTCTCCCCCTCTGCAATCAGAAGGGGGGCGAGGAGTGTCACACTGACATTAAGAAGCTCGAGCAGCAGGTAAGCGACACTAAATATACAGACAAGTGCGTTTTTAAGTGACGCATCGTCCCTGCTCACATGCTTACGTTCTGATAATGAATCGTGCCCTCTCCCGCAGAAACACTGTAACCAGGTGCAACCAAAGAAAAAAGCCAAGGTAAGCTGAAATAGCGTTGCCTCTCATTGTTCATTCTTACTGATTATCGATCGCACGAGAGTCTATGAATTTATAAAATTGCTTGGATTTCAGGCGAAAGGAAAGTTAACGCGCAGTATGGCCGTCTGCGAGGAGTCTGCCCCGTTTGAAGAAACCCAGGTCGGACACAACATCTGTATTTTGTCTTCTTCTCATCCTCATTACTGAGTGCACTCATGTTATTGTTTATTTTCTTTTTAGGCATCTCCAGATGCAACCATCTCATCTAGCTGCCAGGTCAATGAAAGAACTTCCTCTAAGGAGGAGGATCAGGAAAAGAGCTCAGATCCAAAGAAAAATTCACTGTCCAAAGGTACGTGTGTGCGTGGCTGGTATCTCATAAAAGAGAGAAAAGATGGAGCAAATAATATGTAATTAAATATGACTCTCTGCCACTACTTAGAAGCATCTCTCCTGGGGTGTTGAATATTGCGACGTGGTCCGTATTTCCGTGTGTTATAATTCACCTAACCTCCTTTTTGTCTTCCTCAGAGTCCAGCGTCGAGTACACCGACTCCACCGGCACAGATCTGCACCAGTTTATCATCCACACCCTCAACAACAACCCCAGAGACCGTATGACGCTGCTCAAACTGGAGCAGGACATGATCGACTTCATCACCAGCAATAGGTCTGTGTGTGGGAGTATGTGTGAAGAGGAGCTCATAACCTTGAGTCTTCATTCAATGTGCCCACATGAAACATGCATGAATGTTAAATCATGTAAAGGATTAAGCCTCCGTATGTGTTATAATTGTGTCCTAACAGCTTATTTGTTATATTGAGTCAGTTGTGTCATGTGGGGAGCCACTGTAACTGAACACAACTAACTTCAATCCACGGATTTATCCTACTTTTGTGTCTTATCACTCTCCTTTTTTATCCTTGGCTTCTTTAATCTGCCTGTTTTTCATTCTGACATCCTCTTTCATCTTTGTTTCCATCTCTCAGCCCCTTTAAGAAGTTCCCTCACATGTCATCCTACCACCGTATGCTGGTCCATCGGGTGGCGGCCTACTTCGGCATGGAGCACAATGTAGACCAGACAGGCAAGTCTGTCATCATCAACAGGACCAGCAGCACACGCATGTAAGCATAATGCGCCTGTGTGCATTTCTCCCTGCACTTTTCTGCTCATTAGAGTGAACTAATTACAGTTGTGTTTGCCTGCAAAAAAGACCGGAGCAGCGTTTTCTAGATAAGGTGCATAAAGACAAGACCGAAGAGATCCACCAGTGGAAAATCATTTTGAAGCGAGACAACAGCTCGGATGAACAGGTTTGTCCATCCTCTCAGGAATTATCTCCATGATTAACATCGATCGCATCCTATTTGCGATTTGACCCGTCTTCTTTGCTCGGGCCGAACAGAATCGCCTTCATCCTTTGTGGGAGAAACAAAGCAAGTCGGTGGAGGAGAGAGAGGAGGATTACCTCAGAGTGCGAGAACGAATCTTCAGCAAAGAGGTGAGAGAAACAGACCGAGACGAGCAAAATAGACAGACGTGGCTCCGAGAGGACTCCGACTCATTTCTCCTCTGTACTTTTGCAGCCACTCTGCACCCAGGAGAGCAGCCATGCAGAAACCAGGTAACCTTGCCTGCAGTGTTTTTTTTTTACATGTGCCTCTCAGCATATATTTAGATGAGAGCATTCATATATGTCTGTGTGTGTGTCTGTGTGTGTCCTGTGCAGGGATGTGGAGGAGATCAATCCTTATGCTGAGACCCAAAGGAGAAGGCAGCTTTTCAGGTAGAGCTCCGTCTGCACACACGCACTCATTTATCATCTTAATCCGGTCAGCCTGGCTGGCAGCGTCTGCAGCGGAAACAGCAAAAAAAAAAGCTTAGATTTTATTTTTATCATTTTGTGGGTGTCAGGGATGAGATTTCCTGGCAGGAAAGAAAGTCTTTATAGGTAATTTCAGTGAATTAATGCAGCATAAAACCCTGAGCAGCTCATTATATGTTGCATATAAGCAGGAGTGGGAGCCATTTTTGTTCCCTTCTTCACAAACGGATAGTCTCTCATGCAGTAATAAGGCTGTGGGATGATTGTGGATATGCCTCACAGGGGGAGCCGAGACAGCTCAGGCTCCAGCTGGACAGGCAGCAGCAGGCAGAGCAGCACCGAGACCGACTGTCGCTATAGCAACGACCCCCGACCCTGGAGCAGCACAGATTCCGAATCCTCGTATCATTGGACAAGTCCCGCGCAGAAAACCCGCCAACCTGCAAACCCCAGCTGGGACACGCGAGGTTCAGGTGCGCCATTTTAAGTCCCAGGAAAGGAAAAAAATTAATAAGTTTTCAACACTCACATGTCACACCGTCAGGGTGTAAATTCAGGCGTGGAGGGTGGGACACTTTACTTCCCTACATGTGTGTGCAGGCAAACTTATGGACAGGCTTCATCAGCACACTTTGGGGAAAAAAATCACTGCTTATAAATTATCAGCTCTTTATTCAGTAGCATCTAATTAACTAGGAAGCAGTGGAAGTTCTGGTGTGAAAATTGAACTCGGCCCATGAATTTTCACACCAGAGCTGTAAATTTTCACGCAACACCTCCAGTCTTCTTCACATATTCAGAGGGGAGGAAAAAAAAACAAAAACGTCATTATGCCGAAGGGTGATATGCAGTTTGTTTTTAGCACAGATTGGAGGTGTGTGTTCTCTCCTTCCTACATCTATTCTTACTCTTCATTTTCTCAGCTCTTCGTCTACATCTACGTTTTATTTTCTGCGTCTCTTGCAGGTTCCATCTCGCTTTACAGACTCTCCTCCACTCCTCCTCCCATCATAGAGGAGCCGGTGCCCAACACTGCCTACATTACGGAGAACGGGATCCCACCGGGGAGCATATTAGTGAACCCTCTTACTGGTATATAACACACACACACACATACACACACACACACACACACACACACACACACACACACACACACACCAGCCTTTTGGGAAGATGTGCACATTCATCATGCTCAACCTTTGACCTCTCAGGACAACCTTTCCTTAACCCTGATGGAACCCCTGCTGTGTACAACCCTCCAGACAGTCAGCAGCCAATCAGGAGCCAGAATCAGCAGAGCGCTCTTCCCCACCCACCTCAGCAGCAGGTAACACACACACCCACACACACACACACAGCTATGTTCACACTGACATGCACTCGTCACCGTTTGTGCCTTTATTCCTGTCTCCATATGCGTGTCTCTCTCAGGTGGTTCAGTACTCGTCTGTCTCATACACAGCTCCGCAGATGTTGCCTGTCACTCCCACACAGCCATACTCAACAGTATGTATCACTCTGCGACCTGCTGCTTGTTTTGCAGCATATACGCGTGTGCGTTGGCACCAGCGTGTGTAATCTGACCTCCTTCCTCTTGACCGGCAGATTGAAGATGTCTCCTCACAGTTTGCTCATGTGACAGTGAGCTGTCAGTCGGCGGGAGACGCTCCGACCCTCTACCCGCCCAGTCAGGGTTACATCTATGCAACCCCTCCTCCTTCCAACCCATCCACCTACTGCCAGCCCTCACCTCAGGTAAACATACATGCAGTTCAAATATTCTTTATTTTTATTTGGTGGTAGGAGGCATATTAGACTGATAAAGAAAAATATATATAATATTTGTGTTGATTATCATAGACTAAATCACCAAAGAGAAGAATGAAAAGACATGTATCTATCCTCCAACAGGTGCCTGTGTATTATTATGGCCAGTACCCTACCTCAGCTCAGCATGGATGCAGGCCGGTCTCACCTAGCCAGAACATTCACAGCCAAGCAGTACAGCCAGCAGGTACCTGCGGTCTGCGTGTGTTGTGCTTGTGAGCGAGAAAGGCAGAGAAAAAGCAAACTGGCAGTAGAGGAGGGGGCCGTTACACTGTCAGAGATGTAGTCTGAGGGTCTCACAGTGAACCGGTCTCTTTTCCTGCTGTTTCTATTCGTCATAGAGAGGACATTGCATCATATTACAGTGTTCTTACATGATGTCTAACATCTTTTTATCTGGCAGTGTCTTGTTTACTAAAACTAAAATCAAGCCACACATGGTTTCTTTTTCAATATATTGTCCATCAAGTATCCTTAGATGTCTTAGATAAGCTTGTGTAATAGATCATTAATTATTTCTTATACTGTGTGTTCAGGAGGTTACACCCCTGCTGTGAGGGTTCAGCAGTCTTCCCACACTCAGCCCCAGACTGTACTGGGGACCTACACTCCAGTTGCCCCCCATCAGTGTAGCATGGTTCAGGTAAAAAGCCTCTGAAGAGGCGTTCATGATTTTAGAAAGTGCCTGTGAAAACCTGTTTTGTTTGTACTAATTCTTGCATTTGCTGTTTGTCTCCAGCAGGGAGGCGTTCCTGTGTCCTTTCCCCAGAGTAAAGTTGTGATGGGGCCGTTTGCGGACACGGCTTACTGCTGCATGGTGCCCCCACCCTCGCATCAGGGCAGCTGCCATCCTCCCAGCTGCGCCAACCTCAGCGCGCCGACCTGGAGCGCACAGTACTGATGGAGTGAAGATACTTTGGTTCCTGCTTGAACTCACATGCGTGCACAAGTGGTTTTTATCACAAACACATCCTTTCACACTCCTTTACCCTCGTCACCCACTTTCCTTCAGATGATGCCCTTTGGGTATGCTTTACACACACACACACACACACACACACACACACACACACACACACACACACACACACACACACACACACAC
>JAVQJG010080324.1:0-11236 GCA_036024015.1 Craterocephalus amniculus | reverse complement strand
AGGCCTACTTAATTTAATAAATTATGTGGTTTTGAATTAAACCCTGAACTCCAGTACTCACCGTTACCTGAACTCCAGTACTCGCCGATACCGATACCAGATTTTTAGGCAGTATCGGAGGCATTTCCGATACCGATACTGGTATCGGAACAACTCTAACACAAACCTGTAGGAATAGGACAAAAACCTCACAAGAGAATATTTATTCATGTACATACCTCAGTAAAAAACAGCAAAAACATCTAATAGCAAAATCCCTGCAAGCCTGCAATCACTACAACAAAGGACAGCCATCTGATATGCTGGATGAGTAATGATGGACCATAATTTCATCCCCATCTGCTGCTCGGGTGTTAGTGCCCAACAAGAGACTGCCTGTGACCTTGGGGGAGAGGGTTGGGCTGGTTAGCCATGGACTCCCTCAGCCAGCTGTCTGCTTGCTCTGAAGGAACTATGATGAGTTTTCGAAGACTCGCCTGTATTGCATCTTATGTAGAGCTGACAGAGTGGCTTCATCATGCATTTTTGTTGCTAAAAAAGACAGTTCAAGTGGTTCCTTTCACACTAATGACTGCTGCACGGAAAACAGAGGATGGAGATGATTAGGAATGATGGTGGAATGGCACAGCTGATAGCAAAGTCTTACAGGTCTACAAGATGCATTAACAACTTAGTACTGTAATGGGACAAAAATAAAGACTGATATTTCTCACTTTCCTGTGAAGAAGAGCTGTGATGAAGCTTCCGTTTTTCTTTTTTTCTCACACATAAAAGCTGAAAAACATTACATTACTACCACCTAGTTAAACAAGATGCATACAGTACAGATGAATATCAGCTGCATCACCCTTCTACTGATGATATCACCCACAAAACGCCATGTGGCCTTCCCTTGACTGACTGATTGTAATCACATTAAGTCCACAGAGGATGAACTGACGGGTCACTTAAGGACCGCATTCTGCTTTGACACACTGGAGGTGCAATTAAGTCTTAAATGTTATTCAGAGGTGGACAATTTGGAGTGATGTGCACTAATCTAACGGCTTTCATTATACTGAGGGGAATTGCAACAGCACCAGCAGAACATTACTCCTTCTGCACAATTTGCAAAGCCTATCTCCTCCAACTTTGCTGTCTTACTTTTAACTACGATGGACTATTGTTCACACAGAGATAGACAGGTTAGCTAATTACAAACTATTAAACTAAAAAAAAAAACTCGAGACATCTTTGCCAGATGATGCATTGGCTGCATAGCAATCATGGCCATTTCATTATGGCACACATTCAAAAAGCCTGAATAGACAGAAGGTGTGAGAGTAAAGGGAGTTTTTTTTTTTTTAGATTACCTTTCAGATGGTAAAAACCGTCACGAGGCTGCTGAATGTCATCTCAAAACATTACATTTGCAGTAAGATTCGTTTTATGAGCAAACAGCTATAAGTGAGTGAGAGTGCATCCAAACATTTCCAGCACAGGCCTGTGATTACATGTACATTCTGTTATGTGTAGCTGTGTGTTCATTGTGATTTATTTACTGCCTGGGGTAAGAGCATCATATTACACAGTGCCCCAAGGCATATTTTATACTGCAAAACCCGAGACAGTTTTTTTCCAGAAGTCACAGACATTGTATTGTATTTATATTTCTGGCCTGTTATTACCCTGCACTACTTCCCACACTTTCTTCCCGTCAGATCAGAAACGCCTCAAAACAATATGTGGCACCTGAGAAAACAACTGCAACACATTTAGGGTGGTGTAATAGTGCTGTGTTTAATCTCGATGTCCACTGCTGCCGTCTCCAGGCTCCCTCAGTGTCTATTTTTTGCTTCTCAGGGGGAGAGGAGGGCTTCTCAGCTGACAGCCGAGGTCAGCACACGCTTGTTTTTATCTTGGCTGCTGCTTTGACAGGTTTTGTACTTCCCCAATCCTGAAGACTAGGTCTGTATAGTAACTGGAGCGAAAGAAAAACGACACAGACTGCTGCTTTGTCCTTTGTGGTCTCATGCTGGGAATTAAATCCTAAAATGTTTAATCTGAAGAAAATGCCGTTTTGATGCTGCAGAAGGGTGAAGTGCCATGTTATTCTGACAAATCCAGGATAAGGCATGCATGAAATGTAGGTGTCCGAAGTTTAAGGTGGGTGTTGAAATAAATTGGATTATGATGTACAGTGAGGTGTGCTTGATTATAAATGTCTCTTGCACCTTTTATGGCACATTTAGCATGTTCTTACGGCTCATTAATGTGCCAGACGGCTCAGTGAACATCACAGCGGCATGTTGTTTAATTATCAGAGGGACCACAATAATCTGTCAGGATGACGGATTTGGACACGTGCTCCTCTTGCTTGATATGTTTGGTATTTGTAGGCTGTAAAATTTACGGCCAGTTTTTTGCTCTAATCTTCTTTGAGAGGGGTACATACCTTATCCAATTACCCCTGTTGGTCCACTCCTGATTTATGGATTGCTCATTTTCTTCTCAGGATCAGTGCAATGTTGTGAGCTCTACCTTGCGAAACGTCTCCCACTGACTTATCTGGTGTTGCCTGGCAACCACTTAGCATTTTTTGTTGAGGATATCCTTATACAAATATAAAAATAATAAAAGTCATGGTGAAGGCTAAGTTCATGTGCTCCCTGTGTGGGTGTTTGACTACTGAATACATTATGTTTGTTACCACACAATGCGGAGCATCACAGGCTGATTCTTCAGCCAACATCTCTGCCCCAGCTATTCCAAGAATAACCTTTTGATGTATGACTGCAGGCACCAACAGAAGTGCACACAGTTATATTAGCAACATTTTGTAAGGGATCAATAGACTTAAACGTTTTGGGAGTGGAGTGAAAGTAGTGTGTTCTTAAATGTATCTCATAGCTGCTGTGTAGCTCTGAGGTCTTTTTCTACTTTATCCAAGAAAAACTTTTCAAATTACACAATAAATATGTTACTCTCAATTTATTTCCTACAAAAAAGTATTTTATGTATTTCTTAGTGTGTGATTATGTTGTAAACCTTTTAATACATCTTGTTTTATGGATAACTTCAGGCTTCACATCTTGGTATGTATTTAATCACATCTACTTTCTACATCTTGTTACATGTTAGACACCACTGACCAAAATGCTTCTAATTAGAGAAAACTGATTAAACAAGTTTTTGCTGTCTTTTGACTATCCTACTTCCCTATCACATGGGAATGGTTTAGGCTAGAGGTTTGGTTATCTTCAAACAGAGAATGTGGCTTGTGCAAAACATAATTCGCTTTTTCACATTAACAGATTAAAGCATCCACAAGAAGAAATTCATGCGTTTTGACATGAGCTGAGCTGTCTCATAATGACACACCTTCACAGTAGTTTCACTTTCCAAGCACTAATGCCCCTCCACTATTGAGCATTACAGCATCCCAATCGCATGACTCTTATTAAGGGTTGGTTGTATGAATACAGATATGCAGTTGTGATGCAGCAGTTTAAGAAAAGATGCATAATGAAGCCAGAGGAAAGACAGCATCAAAATTACAGGAGGTTTAATTCCAAATAAATGTTTAGGTTTAGATTTAACTAATCACATGGTCGGTGTTACATCTCCAGTAACTATTGTGTGATTGGTCAGTGTTAGGAGGTTCAAAGTTGAATGGATAGCTTTGAGGAATATGTGGATGAGGTAGGGAATAAGTGTAAAAACTATACAACACACCATGTAAGGTAAATAAGTAAAAGTATGAAATGTACAGAACGAACTTTGTTCCTGCTCTAATCACTTTTAGAAAATTAAAAAAAAATCTATTCTTGCAGATTATGTAGAGGCCATAAAAGTGACATGTAAACAGTAACAGCTGTTTGGATTGGGTCACTAGCAGTGGCTCAATGACTTAATTATTCTTACAAATAATTTAAAGGATTAAAAGTTCAAACACCTATTATGTCAGCATATGGGTGCAATATCGATATCTTAATTATTTGTCATGAATAAAATTTGCAAGAAGCCACCATCATAGCCAAATGAAATGGAAATAGATTCAGAGCAGCAGCTGATCAGCCTGTAACGGTAATTATCTCCACATCCTGCTTTCACTTTCATTAGCAGCCTGTCGTCATCGTGTGCTAACGGAGACGGCCAAATGAGAACATATTAATAAGTCTCTGGACTCGTCCCAACTTTGTTTGGAAAAAAAACTAAAGGTGTTTTATTACTTTTCCCTGAAAGAAAATGTTGAAAGTTAAGAAATGAGAATGAGAAGTTTTGGGTTGATTTTATATTCTGTTTAGAGATCCAATATTGTGAAACATTCTGAGGAAAAAAAGGAAAAAGCCCGAGGGTGTGAACAATGCAACTGCTCAATTAAAAGACCATAGAATTATACAAATGCATTTGTAATTTTCCCCAATAAGCCATAAGCTCTAAAGCTGATACATTATGTAATGATACAAGCCTAATCAATATGAACATGACAAAGAGAGGTGGGCCACTGAGGGCAGCTTTCTTAAGAAACAATGATACTTTCAAAATGGACTGATATGGTAGTTCCTCATCTATGTGGATCATTTATACCTTGATCCTCAGGCTCTTAATCACAAAGTGGCTGCAGAAAATCTCCTCATTCCATTAGTGGATGTGTGCTTGAAAGAAAAAGTACAGGGACAAGTGGAGAAGACAGGAAAGACATCACTTAGTGGTTTTGCCAATGAAATTATCTATGTGCAGTCTGAGGGCAGAAAAAGAAGATCTGCCCAGTTAAATGAGGTTTGGGCTTCCCTATTATTTATGCACATGGTGTCCTTGGAAAAACTGATAAATCAGTTAGCTTGCAGTTAAATCTGCGTGAGACACACACAACCCTTCAGCCCCAAACAAACTCAAATAAATGCCTATGGAGGCTGCATTTCGCCTTTTTACAGGCTGACACACCATTAATAATGTATAAAGCTGCAGGATGTTTGTTTGTTTCTGTAATTAAGTTTTAACCTCACACTATGGTTTCAATTAATCATTTAACATGATGTGGAATCTTAGTTAACTTAGGTCAGCAAAAAGACGATGGGGGGAAGAGGTGACGTCAGGGAATTTAAAACAATTTTCAGGCAACAGAATGAGAAAATGGCATGTGGTACAACTCCGATGTATGCAGATGAACTGAAGAATCAGAACAGATAGATGAGAAATGGGCTGTGTTCAATCTGTTGATGCTCTTGTTTAAGTTCAGTTCAATTCAGCTTTATTTGTACAGGATATACTACCTGATTATAAAAAGAGCATTTACTGATTTTCCTTTTTGAGAGATTTGCAATCCAGGAGATCCAAACATGTGGTTCTTTCCACAGCTACTTTTGCCATAAACATTGTTTTCAGTTCATACTACCATTTGCCTTTCCTCAATGTTTGGGTAGATTTAAACCTGAACCACATATTTGGGTTTAGCAAAAAAAATGCTAAACCCAAAAAAAAAAAAAATGGACAGGACTGTACTGAAATGAATGAAGTAGGCTATCTTAAGTGCTTTTCAGGGGATTGTGATAAGTTGCATGATATAAATACACAGCCACAGTGTCCAAGCTTCCGTCTACTACGCTCTCATATCAACTGCTATGATTGTTAAAGAAAAAAATGCCTGTACTTTTGAAATGCTCCCAATTTGATGCGCCGTCCAACTTTGCAGATGACAAATACAGTACTTACACTATACTGTGATTGTCATTGCCATTAAGAAGAAAAACACTCATTGTTTGAATGACAAACTGTCATTTGAACAGATGGATAAAGCCATTTAAGTGATCTAAACTGTGTTTGCAGTGGACTCTGGGGGCTTTAGGAGACATCTATTTCTCTCCCCAGCACCGTCAGAATACTATAGCAACACAGAGCTGGTGAAAGAGAATACAAATCTGGATCAGAATTGATTTATATTCAGGCAGCGTATTTGAAATGCAAAATGCCTCTTACCACACCCCGTTTGTTGTGAGATCTGTGTGCTTTGCTCCATGTGTCCTGATTAATGGCACTGATGCACATTTTTGCATATATTTACATGGTATTTTAGAAAAAACTTAACTCCAGTGATATGATTTAGAATAGTTGTAAGCAGATCATATCACTCTCAGTGTGTAAGCTGACACTGAGTATATCAAAATGTATAAAAAATAGTTGCTCATCTATACAGCAATTAATGACCAGATATGCATAAATGCTCTTTATTTAAAATGTCATAGTGATTGAGTGCCATTTCTTGTTTTACAGTTAACAATATCAGGAAATATCAGTGAGAAGGAACAGACTGATGTGTGAAACTTAAAGTGCATGGCAGACACATTAGTCTGTGATTAATACCTTCTCCCCTTAGAGTGTGCTCTTTGAGGATATTCTCCTGTTGACTGAACCAAGGCATAATAGTAAAACTGATATCCAAGGGATTTCCTAATATCTGAGCATCACACTGTTTGAGTTTTTCTGCAGCATCACAATGTCATTACTTATGATGGAACATGATGACGGCATCTGAAGCACACTAACAGAAGGCAGTATTTTCTGCATCACAACCATGAAAAGTTGATACAGGGGAAAACACATGATCAAGGAAACTGCAATCTAAACCTCTTTTAAGGACTTTTCTTTGCATTTATGCAATATTTGGACACATTTATGTATTATACACACATTCACACCCACTCACACAACACAACACACAGCTGCAAGTAGTTCCATAATAAAGAGGCAATGCGACAAGTTTGAATGTATTCCCATCAACAGGTTATGTTAAAGTCCCAAAACACACAATTTGAATCCATGAAAAAGAAACTGTAGGGATTTTCATCGTGTCTATGCTTAAGCTATCACAAGCCTTCACAACACGGATGAGCAGAAAGGCTGAACTCCCTTCTGATTAATTAGAGGCAACTGAACCTTTTCTGCAAAGGAGCTTAAGACTTCCTTCCTGGTTGCAAAGTCCCTGTTACTTCCCCCAAGGGGCTTCATCCCAGCAGCCACAGAATGGTGAGGAGACATTGTATATGGATATAATGGTATATTTATTTCATACACAAAAGGATGAAGATCTCATAAAACTTGCGGGGGAGGGAGGGCCATGAAGTGGTCCCAAATCTATTAAATCAATATAACATAACAAGGTTTTTCTCAAAAGCTACACCGAAAACAGCAACAAAAAGCCCTGACTAAGAAAATGCCTTACTGAAACATATGCAATGGATGGCACCGCCCACTAACCTTGACAAAAGAATAAATTAAGTGCAGAATATTTGTTGGGTACCCCAAACTCACTGGGTCCACGGACTCCCATCACATACCTTGTCTCAACTCGATGTACTTCCGCACAGGCAAAGCAGCAGAGAGAATAGAAAGAGGAAACCGGCTTCCTTGGCGTGTTGCTTTGAAAGATGACCTCCAGATGATATTGGACTGTTTGATTTGGAACAATACATGGTTTGGCCTTTCTCCAAATTGCACCTCGTCAGGTAGTTAGCACCTGAAGAAAACAGAGATGTGAGAAAAGAGAAGGCGGTAACCACAGAAAGTGCCCTGCACATAACATCTCCTAAAATAATATGTGAAAAGTAGCTAAATGCAAAACAGTTGACTTTGCACAGTTTCCATGAATAAATCCTACGTTATGCTATTGAACCAGTGGCCTCATCACAGATCAGAAATAAATATATAGCATTATGGGATTTATAGTTGCACAATAGATAATATTACTGGCATATTAACCTCCTGTAAAAGTTATTTGAAAAGTTGGAAAGTAAGTAGAAAGTAAAGTTTTACAATTGCAGTATAAAATTCTAAATTCCATTAATTTATCGCAAAACACAACCCCGGTATGAAAATAGAATCTGACAGACCCAGAAGAAAATCCATGAAAGCCTCACTGTCCAGGGTATTTTTGCCATACATGGTTGAATTAACATGTTGGTGGGATTCAGGTAAAACTGTTCAGAGAGAGTTTGTTAAAAGACATCAAACAATCCCAGTAATAATTTATGCATTTGAAACACTATTTATGTCTCTCTGTCTCTTCTCATAATTATGTATCTCATGCACATGTGTATTCTTTTTTCTGACTGTAAAACATGTTTAGTATCCTTCCGGTTATAGTAAAGGCTATAAAAATAAAACTTGATTGATTGATTCCTTTCAGTGTATTCAAATGTCTAATTAACTAAAAACTGATTCTGACCTGTTGTTTGTAATTTCTGATGCAAATTGAGCATGAGTGTTAAAAATTTCTTGATCAGTAACCGTGCTAATTATTTCTTAGAGTCACTTTACAGATAAAAAAAAAACTGTGTGTGTGAATTAAGTTTGTTAAAAAGAATAATAATTTCCTTGAGTTTGATATGCCAAATTTATGTTAAAGATATAATTTTTGGAAATTGAATGACTTGCTGCTTCTGCTACATCAGACTTTAAGAAAAACTGAGTGGTAAAATTCTCTTTGCTCATAATAAGACTCAATTACCCTATAGTTTTACAGTAAATCCTGGCAGTAGAACGAATGTTACCAAATTGTTTAACACAGTGAATTTAATGAGATTTCCTTCAGAGTTATTAGCCGTTTGCTCCCTCAGTGCTGAGGACTTACAAACACCACACTGGCAGGCATGCAGGTGTTGCTGCGGTCAAAGGAGTGCAGTCCTGTATTCATTGAAAGACATGATCTAAACAGGAGAGTTTAGCCTTCAATACAACTCATTAAGTAGTAAGTAGAAAATAGCATCAATGGATGGTGAAAGCTGACTGCTGAATGGAGAGTTCAAAATTTAGAGATCTTAGTCATTCTGAAAGGCTGAAGGGTAGTGTATTTTTGGTATAAGTTGAAGAATAAAAAAGTTTACACGATATTGGTACCTGAATGGCAGTCCAACACAAAGATGAGCAGTACAGTTTTACTAAGTTCAAACACGAAAAAGCTTTTTCTCGATTTTTCCTTTAAAGTACATTGTGTCTAAAGATTAAAGTTTCCTCTGACTGACATTTTTTTGTTATTGGAGGTAGAGTATGCAGCTCAGAGGAGAGAGAACAATATCAACAGAAAAACCAAGCAGGCTACAACTGAGTTCTTGAATTCTTTGACATTTTATGTAAGGCCTTTAGTTACATTATTTCTCTTCTTGAAAGGAAATTGAAAGGAAATTATTATACAAATTTAAAACAAGTCAATTAGGATACAGAATGCTCAGAGAGATTAAAGTCCATCCATCATCTAATTTTGGTTGCAAAGGATGCTGGAGCCTATGCCAGCTGCCATTGGGCAAGAGGCAGGAAACACCCCTGACTGGTCATGAATCTGTCACAGGGCCAACAGGCAGATAGATGACACAATCGTGCACACATGTTTTTTGGATGACTGGATGATGCCAGAGTTCCACGCTGGCTTGAGGAGAACATGCAAAATCCCCATAGAAAGAAGGGTTTGAACATTCTCACTGAGGCGACCGAGCAGCTCTAATGTGTCTAATCATGTGTCACTTTACATTTACTCAGATAAAAGGATGTGTCATACATCACTGCATGATACCTCTTTTTTCTTTAAAGGATAGTTTATCAAAGGCTATTAAAAAGTAGTGTGTATTGTTATGAGTTAGTGAAAGACAATGGTGGAGTCATTGTTTGAGAGTATGATTAACAAGCTGCAAGGGAGAGATTATGCATTTTATAATATAATCAGGTTTGTATGGAAAAACCGAAACTCGCCTCAAGTAAACGATCACAACAAAACTTAGCAAAAAACTGAGGAAATTTGTGTTTGGTTGATTATTTCCCCTCTTTAATAATAACAACTAGTGTTGCATCACAAATTAGAAAGCCTGATTAGTCACCTTTTGGAGGAGGTGTTACTTGTAAGCATTGCCCTTCTGGATTGTGTTTAGCAGCACATCTAAATGTGTGTGTAAAAAGAAAAAAACATTGTGTATAATACAATCAACTGGCAAATATCTTTGCCTGTTGTTTACAGATGAAAACTACCTCCTCTTCATTCATTGTCAGTTGTGCCGTAATTGTTCAGTCAATGGTAACAGGTGAAATTGTGCTGCTTGACAGTTATTATCATTAAAGGTTAAGCTCCTGTTTATTTATAAAACACATTTAAAAACATCATTTGGCCAAACTATTTCACAGTCGGTCTAAATTTACAGCTGACAAGGAAGTAATGAAAAATAATAAAAGCCTGAAGACAATGACAACAAGAATAAGAAGATGAAAGCTCCACATGAGCTAGTAACGAGTTAAATATGTCTACAGTCAGAGCAGGACATGGATTGACGGGTGAACCTCAGAAACTTAAGAATCTTGATCTTCTCTGAGTTAGATGTTGTAATATCTGAAGTTGATTGCTCTTACAGGGGTTCAGATGGATGTTCAGAATATCTGCTAAATAATGTGTACATTTCAAACTTGAAAAATAAGCAATACAATTTTTGTATCTGTTCAGAAACGGACAGTAAAATTATGATAAGTTATGAGTTATGTCTTTTTTTTTACTAGTTAAATGGTAAATGGACTGTACTTGTATAGCGCTTTTCTAGTCACAGACCACTCAAAGCGCTTTCCATGACAAATCTCATTCACCCATTCATACCCATTCACACAGCACCTATATTGATACATACTGGGTGCAAGGGAAGTAACGATTCACACACGTTCATACGCTCGATAGGCACATCGGGAGGCAAGGTAGGGTTCAGTGTCTTGCCCAAGGACACTTTGACATGTACCGAAGTGGAATCGAACCGCCTGTAATGATAGGTGTTTATGAAGCATCCACCAGGTGGCAGTATTTGCTGTTAAGTGTTTGAGACCATGTCATGAGAATGGGCAAAATAATAAAGGAAGAGAGTTCATCTTGCTTGGAGAAGCAAGCACACAAAATGTTCCTGAGTGTTCTTCTTGAATAATAGAAGACTGAACATTACATGGTACCAGGACACGATAGAAAAAACCAAACCGAAACATGGACGCAGTAAAGCCACCTCCTCCGCTGAAAATGACGGGGAATGTGGACGCGAACTGGAGGACGTTTAAGCAGCAGTTCCAGCTTTACATAGCCGCGGTCGGAGTGGACCGGCGGGCGGATGAAAGAAAAATAGCTCTTTTGCTAACCATTGCCGGAGCAGAGGCTATCGAGGTATTCAACACGTTTGTATATGATCAACCCGATGATAAAGACAAGTATGAGGAAGTCATAAAGAAGTTTGATGAACACTGTATT
>JAVQJG010080317.1:0-45185 GCA_036024015.1 Craterocephalus amniculus | reverse complement strand
ATATATATATATATATATATATGAATGAACATTTCTTTATGCTGATAACACAAATAAAGCAAAAGAGAAGAAGTTCCATATCAAAAAAATATTTTTTACTATTTTTTATATGACATTGAATGATTTTACTTCCATTTTATGAACTAAATGTGGCTTGTCTAAAAATGAATGCTGGGTGATTTTAATTCCTTCAATTTTTCAAATTATATCAGCCATTACCAAAGACATGCTGTGCTTTAAACGATTGCAAAGGCAGTTGCTGCACTGCAGCAGGATGGTTGTTGGTATGAATATAAATATGGAGCTATGATGCAGTAGTTAAACAAAACACATGCACACAGCATGTCATAGCCCACCAAACAGTTCAGCAGATATCTAGTCATACTGGGTAGATTTACTACTGGAAGAAAAAGTGTAAAAAAAAATTATATACCCAACAGTTATTGCAATAACCTGGCTAAAAAGAAGAATAAAAAATACTTGTTCACAGAAACCTCATTTATCATCTGCAGTAGCTTTAACATTCAGCTATGGTGTTTTTTTGTTAACAGCAAAGCTTACAGTTGCATCACCTGCTTTCATTTGTGTTTATGCTTTACAGCTGCCAAGTCCGTTTGAGACGTTCCTAAAATCCCACAAAATTTGTCATTCAGTGCAAGTGTGGTTGTTGGACCAGGGGTTGGAGGCTGATCAGCTGCCACAGTAGCCATGACAAGGCCACAAAAGACAGGATCAGTCATTTGTTGCTCACATGCACACAGTCAGGTGCTAATAAGAATATAAATCAATATAGAAGCAAACTGAGCAGAGTCAGTCATTAGGACACAATTATATTAGCGGGACTGGATTAGGAGACGAGTCGGCCACCTTCTGTACAAAGTGAACACTACGCCCATACATAAGTGCCTGTTTTCATGCATGTATGCACACACATTAATGTATTCCTAAACCAGCTTTGCTCTGTTTAACTCGCCCCATCTCTGGTGGCACGGCTTTGACGAGCTTGGTGCGGATATAATTGGCACCGGTCCCATGTGGCACTGTAATGACAATCCACAGAAATCAAGGGCGCTCAAATGTAAACAAATACTCGCTCTGACACAGATGCTAACACACCCCTGCACACACAAACACACGCCAACCCTCTACTCATAGTACGTCTTTTCACTTAACACCAGTCCTTCCATGGTACTCATTTCCTTGTTTTTATTCCAATGTCGCTCTGATCCTTTACCACTCCTCCAATCTGTCCTCCTCTACTGCATCAAGCATAACTTCCCTTTTCCCCCTCTCTTTGTTTCTTTGCTTTTTCTCCTTCTCTCCCTCCAGTTTCTCCCCCTCTCACTCTAATGTTTGGGTTTTTCTGCCTCTGCCTTCTTTTCCTCTTCTGCAGGATAGCAACATGCAAATTATGCCCCACAAATGCAAATCCTTCCCTATCTCAGAAGAGACCTTCTGTGCTCAGACACTCTGCCACTAAATTCTTCTATTTGTGTCATTGCTGGTTACAAGGTAAGTCGTCGGATCTGCTGAGAAAATAAATTCACAGGTACCTGCATTAATGAGACCGTCCAGGGCATAATTATTCACTGTTTGTAAAGTTGAGTGGCTGTGACAGATGTAAAAAACAAAAACATTTGAACCATAGCATATAACGCTAATAAAAAACCTCTGGTTTCATTTAAGATGGCTCAATTAAAAATTTCTGTTGTTAGGTTTAAGAGATTAAAAAAGACTCTAGATAGAGGACAGTGGAACACAGGCAGAAAAAATGCTGTGTGAAGATACTTATTTTGGGAAGTTGTCATTTACCATTTAGCAAGTAATGCAAGCATTGACTCTAACCCAAAACAGTAAATAGGTTAGATTTACAAGATAAATAAGATAATCACATATTTTCAGTTCATTCAGAAATATACCAGTGTCTGTTCCTGGTTAAAATGGAAAATCATTCCAGTAAAGGGAGTTTTAAGAGAGCTTGAATATTTAAATCAGTGCAGCGGAGTCTGATAAATACTTCATAGTGAAATGGCTTGAGTTCCAAAAGCCTTCAATTCAAAGTTGAGGGACTGTACACATTTCAACTATAACCGTTTTTTCTATAAGATCCTGTGAGTGTTGAGGGCCACTGTCCTGCAGGTTTTAGATGTTTCCATGCTCCAACATACCATGAAATGAAATAGGTCCAGCAGCTATGTCAGTTCAACACAACAGGTTCAACATTTTAGCAAACAAGTTCGACACATTCATTTGAGTCACATTCATTTAATTAGTTGAAACAAGCAAACATCTAAAACAGTGACCCTTTCAGACTTGAGTTTGAACCTTTATACAGAATAGCTCTAAATGTTTGTTAAAAGTTAGGCACTTTGCTGATGCATTATGAGCAAGTTTGGGCTCCTTTGTCCCTATGGATATGAGTGATGCTTACCATGGTGCTGAAACCAGTCTGCTGAAGCTACTAGCCCCTAGAGTCTTCTCCTGTTTTACTTAGCCTTATTGGAAGAAATCTTCACATACAACAAAGAAAGCAAGATGAATTTTTAAGGATTTAGAAAAAAAATTACTACACTGCAATGACTAACCAAATATAAGCAATGCAGTGCTGAAACCACAAGTGTTCGCAAAAAAGTGCACTGAATTGTTGAGCAAAAACAGCCCTAAGTTGTTCATGTCTCATGGAGTCTATCCTGTATATAAATTCTGTTATATGACCTGATAAAATTTGAAATATTTCTTCTGCATCAAGTTTGATCATCCAAAAGAGAAAGAAAAAGACTGACATTTGACATATGAGGCTGCTCATATTCCAGTTGTATGAAAATAACTGAGCAACAATTTGTGGTTACAGCTCCAAGAAACTTGGACAGAGTTTACAGAGTTTACTTTAAGGATGAGCCTGTTTCCTTTGTTAAAGGACATATTGTAATAAAGGAAGCATTTGCAATGTGTAACTCATCTGCCACTTCAGTTCTTTGAAAAACGTCCCCAGCATACAAAACTTGTAAACATATCCTACAGTTGCAGTTAGCCAACGTTCACATGGCCGACATCATCTAAGTGATGTGGGAGTTCATTCCTGGCTTTTCATCTTTCTTCCCTCCTTCCTGCTCCTATTTCCTGCCATCTGTTCTTCCTGTCCTCTTCCTCCGCCCATTCCACACTTTCTTTAACATCCTAGTGCCTAATATCCCCACAATTACAGCTGATGCTTTCCTATTGCTCATGGTCTCAGTTACATTCACCCTGTGTTTTCATTTCAGCCGATTCCTGCTCCTCGGCTCACATTACTAGTAAGCAGAGAGAAATCTTGATGAGACGACGGGAATGTGGGTGTCCTGATCCCTAAATCTAGATGAAAAGTATGTTTTCTGGTGTGCATAAGTTAGGTTTGCATGCTTTTTTATTTTCTTCTATTCATACAGTACGCGCAACCATTTGTATGACAATGTGTACAGCCATGTGTAAACAGTTTTATCTCTGTGTGTGTGTGTGTGTGTAAGAGCAGAACAGGGTGACTGTCCTTAGGGCAGCTCGCCACACCAGAACAGTGCATAGAAGCATCTGACCAGCTGTCCCCCCTTGCAGCTAACAGCATGTTGTCTCTTCTATCTATTCTCTCCATCTATCTCTGTGTCCATCATTCCTTCCTAAACCTTTTTTTAAAATCTCACTCTAGTCTATCCTTCCTTCCTACACTCTCACATTCATAAATTAAATATTTTACCAAACATAATAATTATAACTTTTCTTAATTTAGCTGCTTCTGTGTTCCTATTAATTTGTTTCCCCCCTTTTTCCATGCCTCAATGATGTCAATGCTAACTTAAAAAGATTAGAAAATAATCTTGTTTTCATCCCTCCTGCTTGTTTCTTTCCATTGTCCATAGCACCATAATAAGCTGCGGTAGAAATATAGACAAGATCACACACACACCTGCTCTCCCTAAATATAGTCTACTTTGATGCCTGTTGGAGCCAAGCAAACAAATGACTAAAACAGAGAAGAAAAAAAAGCATATCAGTGACACACTTCAGTGCCATTTGGTGATAGTGGATTGCAGCCATATGAAACCACTGAAATCACATCTTTTTCCTTTCTGACTTCAACCTTCAAGGCCAGTAATGCAATGGAAGCTGAACAGAACTGCGCACATGGTTAACTAATAATCCAAGGTTAATATTGATGGACATTAGAGCGGTAAAATCCAAGCAAAGACCCTACAGTGTGTTGTTACAAAACATTATTTATATAAGCTTGACATATCTTAGATAACGTGAAGATTTTTACCTAAACCTAGGTTTGCATGCTGTAATGTTTGACCTCGTTTGCCCAGCTTGAATTTCAGATATGATCGCAACAAGGGCTACTCGGCCCCAAAATATCCACTGGTTATATTACACTGATTATTCTAACCTATTGTAGCTTAATTTAAGTGCATTTTTAAGCCTTAGAAAGTTAAGTCCCATTGTTACCTATGGTGCACAGAGTTTTTACAATGTATAAAGAGGATTTAACATGAACAAGAAAATCTTCCAAAACAGTTTCAGAGCCTCAGGTGATTTGTAACTTGTATTAAAGTAAAAGGTTAAGAAAGAAAGTGTGTTTATAACTGCAACAGTATCCAGCATTTTCTTAGGAAGTCAGCTCGCTACTGCTCACCCTCTCTTCGTCTTCTCACCTCTATAAAGACTATTACTGCCTAACCTGTTTAATCATTTAAAGAAACATCGACGCATCCTGGCCTTTTCCCGTCAGCCTCAGATTCAGAACCCATTTCTGTTTCCCAGTTCTTCTGTTGCATGCCATTAAAAATATATCTGTCTTAAAAAATGAGAACAAGCTTGTAGGAGAAAAGGGCAAAGCAGAAGCAGAGATTTTTATTTATTTATTTTTGCACATTGGAAACATGAGCACTTGGCTGCTGTCTTTATTGTTCTGAGACTCAGAACTTGTTTCTTCACTCATGCTTTGCACTGATTTCTCACTCGGGCAGCTGCAGCCTGCTGCAAACAGCAGATCAGTGCTAAAATAGGAGCTTTTATTAAAGATGTAAAGTCATTACAAGAGCAGACAGCCAGTCTGTGGAACAAGCTTTGCCCAGAAGTGTATTGTCCTTGAAATAATAAATATTAGAAGCCTGCAATTAGCAGCCTATATATGTGTGTATATGTCTGTGTTTTCTTTTGAAATGTCATGCTCCACATGATCGATCACTTGTGGGATGATTCAGGTATGAAGGCTGACCATGAACCAAACGCTCCAACATATAAACCACCTGCGACATCAGTTTCAGGCAAATATACAAAAGTTAACCTTCTGATATTTATACCATCCAGGTTCATGCCATGGCTACCATGGCTTCAGGCTCAAATGCAAAACAGCCAGAAAGTAACACAGTTCCAATCTGAGAGGAGGAAAGGTGAACAAAGTTTTATAATAAATTTCAACCACTGTCACATTTAAACAGTCGCCCTTAAGCCAAGAATTAATTACTGCGATCAAAGCAGAACAGTACCTTTCTACTCGGCCCCACTTGTTAGAGCAAAAACTGGGGGCTTGGCGAAAACATATTAAAAAGATAAACAAGCATTATCAAAAGGGTTTTTAATTAAACCTCCATTTTCAACATCTGCCTCATTAAACACTCAACATTCACAAAGTAGTTAACTTTTATTCAAACGCCTGATTCTTCATTCACTGAACTGCACAGTTTTTATCGTTGTATTCAAGTTATTTAGGTATTTTTACAAACAACTTTTCACATCTGAATTTCTATAGCTCAACAGTTCTCACCTTTTTTATAACATAACTTTTATAGAGTTCAGCGTCTTTAGTATCTTTACACAAAACTTGTATATTTAAAAGTAAAAAATGTTTGGATTTGGTGAGCTGCTTCGCATTTAACTGCTGCCATTCACAAAACTATTCTTGATTTCGCCGTCAGACATCAAATGTAAACCTGTGCTATTGTTGTCATTGCTGCAGTGAAATTCCAAAATCGGTCTTTTTCCTGATCAGCTTCCACTCAGACGTACTTCCTTTCTAACCTGTAAACATTGATCACCATCTGTTCACCAGTCTGTCTCATTTCTTCCATCTCTTTCACTTCCCCTAAAACTCTTTGTACTCTTTTCTTTTTTTATTCCTCCATAAGATGCCCGGAGGATTAAATGTGTTTAATTAAGAGGTGATTATATGACAGCTGACACAGCAGGATGAGGAAGACTTCATCCAGTCGCTGTGACTGTCATCACCCCGATACCCCCTGTACACTTCACCTCCATATGTCTGTTCTTATTTCACACCCTCCCCTAAACAACTTTTTTTTTAAATCTGTTTTCAGTTGTGATGAAAAAAATATGGATTTGTACTTTGTTATATAGTAATAATAGTAAATATCAAATAAAGAAATAAGATATACCAGAGATCGTTCAGAGGAGAAACTCTTGTATCTGTGTCACTTGGTGTCATGTTCCAATGGGAAAATCAAACACGAGCACACATACTGATCGTCTTTCATCCCTAAGTCTACAAAATAGATATTTGACCCAGTTTTCCCACTTCTATCAAACATTCACACACTTCAGTGGCATTTTTTCAAAAAGGACAAATCTTGTGAGAGTCGTATCTTATTATTCTAAATGTCGTTTCGGACGTTTTTGTGCCGTTTTAATGTGTCATCTTTGTGTGTTAGACCAGAGCAGCTTGAGATAGCACGGAGTAAAAAAAAAAAAAAAACTTGCTGGGAACATTTGCTGCTGTTATGACTCATGACAAAGTATTACAACTTCTTACAAATGTCATGACTTATTACAACTTAAGAGCTCATCTGGCCTAAAAAGTCAACAGCAAGTGATTTTTGTAAATCAACAGTTGTGACTTGGGAGGATCCTGCATTGTATGGCTTTAATCACTGCAGAAACAAACAGTTAAACTTTATTGATACGAAGAAAAGCTTTCTTTGAGTCAAATCACAAACTATTAGTGTTTTTTCAACATTATTGACTGCAGAATCATATATGACTTGGAGAGCCTCTTCATAAATCTGAACAGTTTGAAGAGACAAATATTTTCCATGTAAGCAGCTGATAAGATGATCCTGTATAAATGTAGCATTGTGATGAATAGCATGGTAGCGTTGCAGTAAACCAACACATAGACGTACATTACACGCTTCAACACTAAATATTCGGTAAGACCATTCAGGTTGTTGGTTGATTATTTTCAGTCCATTTCATTCAACTTTTTCTTTAAATTTTTTCGCCAGCAGTGTGTTGGGTTTTCAGGGGCTCCATAAAATATGGCGAAAGTTCTGCGCATCCTGCTTATGGCTAATAAAACCAAAGATAGAAGTAGAATACCAAGACTAACGGATGTGAGACAGCAAAGGAAGCAAAGATAGAGGATTAATAGAAAAGAAATGGAAGGAGTGAGGGAAGGCAGGACAGAGAAGAGTGGAGCGCTAATAAGCAGAGGAAGGGGTGAAAATGAGGCCAAAATCTTGTTTATATCATTGGTGGGAAGATGAAAGTGAAGCAAGAAGTCTTTCCTTTTGTGTCGGCGTTAGGATAAACATGGCACGTGCCAGTGCAGGCGCTTCTGTGAAACGAAAAGGTGAATTATTGATACAGGAACCAGGGCAGAACATATGGAACATGTGCTGCCGCTGTCACTGTTGCTTTCGTGCTTTAATATTAAAGTCAACCAGCTGTTGTCATGTGAATTGTTTTCAAATGACTTCCTGTTGCCTCTGCTAAGAAACCTGAGCTTAACAGTTGAGGCCTTCATCTGTCACATTGTAATACACACCAGCCTCTTTATCAGAGCAGCTGGGAGGCTGCACAGCAAAATAAAGAAGAGCAACATTGTGAGGCAATGGGGATCTTTGTCCTTTAAACATGCCATCAGTCTTGTCACAAATGAGCCCACAGGAAATATGTCTAATTTCAGTCTCAATACACTGAAGAAACACAGGGTTAAATTGAGCGCATGTGTGTGTGTGTGTGTGTGTGTGCATGGTCAAAGCATCGGAAGATGGAGGCAGCAGACAGATGGGTCACACAGTTTTCCCTCGGTGGGTCTGGAGCTGGAACAGCTAATTAAATATGACCTGTCTGTCCCGGCTCCTCATCGGCCATGGACAACACATGCTTGTGTGGTTCTACACTTATGGTGAAGTTGCATTGGTCAGCACTGTGTATTTATTATTTAAGTTTAGCATGTGTAAAGACTGTAGAGCTCTAAATATCTAAACTGTAGCTGAGTAGTTTGTCATCAGTTGTTACGCCTGCGACCAGGTGGGAAGACCTGCCGCTATAGAAACAGTGATTATTAAACAGAAAAATGTTAATGGAGGCATGAAACACTCGTGTTTTGGAGGGGAAACAGTGATACTGTATGCAGCACTGCTTGACAAACTGTATATAATTTTCTGCGTTCAGTCATGTGAAAGGAAAATACACTATCTTAATCGGACATTTTGGACAAACCAAAACCTTAACACTGTTAACTGATCGGGTATTCGACCCGTTTTGACATTTGACAGCAGTAAAATTACCCTTAATATATATACAGTATATTTGGCTGGAAATTTGATGACTTCTCCTAAAGTTACAAATTTGACCCGAATCTATTTAGACAGGTTTTAGAGGTGTGGATGTGGCTCACATCAAGGAAAATAAAGGTTTTAGGGAATCTTAATACTGTGAAACACTAAACTCATGTAAATTTGGATTTTTTAATGGGTCAGACACACTGGACACACAAAAACGTCCACGTGCACACAGTCCAGACAGACAGACAGGAGATAAGGAGGTTGATAAAGTGTCAGAATAGGAAGAAAAGACATCCCCTCTGATGAAGATGACGGATGGTGAGGAGCAGGCAGAAGTAACTATCTGCTGGTCTTCAGACTAAAAGTAACACAAGATGAGCGAAGAGAAACAGATGTAACTTCTGTTTCTGTCAAAACTGTTTATAAAAAGCATTTTATTATTTGTTTTGTCTTGTGATAAATGTGAGAGGTGGTGTTTATCCCGGCTGGTTTATCAGCAATACAACTGGTGCTTTACAATAAACCAAACCAGGCTGGCCTTTGACAAGGGAGCCCATTGCTACACATCCAGCCTAACCCTCTCTCTGAGCATTTTTTCTACCCACTAGCTGTATAATGAAGACCATCAGAGCCCAAAAAAAAAATTGAAAACAGACACTTGAGATTTTCACATATCTATTATTAAAACAGTATTCAGTCGTGCATTGGCAAAACATGTTTATATTGTGTAGTAGTTCCAGAAAGTTCATACCACTTTTAAATTGATATAATTTATATTTATATATATAATTTAGGTTATCATGACTTATGTTTTTATGTTTCATGTAAAACAGAACATGACACTGTGTAGTAATAAAAAATGTTTTTCTCCCTAAAACAAGTGTTATAAGACCTTCAAACTAAATTCCCCATGCTCTCTAAAATATTTAATGAGGATAGATTTTGCTTTTATTGAAGTGAGAAGCGGCTAAATATTCTATATAGATCTGCAGTTTAAAGTTTGATTTTGACACTGATTATAAATCAACTGAAGACAGCAAATATAAACAATATTCATCTGATTCAGGCCCTAAAGTTACGTAAAGACGACCTCATAATGCTTTACATTGTGTCTGTATCGCTGTGTGTGAAAGTTCCCTCTCACTGCTTTCACCGGCAACCAGGTGCTGCTGATCAAATGCACTTGATTAATTGATCGTCAGCAAACGTGACCCAGCTAAAGTGAGAGTGCACCTGGGTAAATATATCAAATTAACCCTCATCATGTTTATCCAACAACTACTGGGATTTTCTCACACACCTCCTGTAATGCTGAGGAAAGGCCTGTTTACATTTTCGGGGAATTCTGTTCTTTTTTTTAAAAAATGTTTGAAATAATTTAAGTAATTTTTATTTTACAATCAGACACTGGTTGATTTATTTCTTCTAAACTAAGCAGGAGGATCCCAAACGCCCAGTCATAAACCTGATTCTAATCTCACCTCCTAATCTACAGCTAACCATGACTTCCTTATACATCTTTATATCTTTGTACAGTTTGTTTTAATTCTTCTTCTAATGTTTTTTCTGTAATGGTTTTAATGTGTTATGTAAAGCATTGCTTTGCTTTGCTTACATCTTCAATTTACAAATATGTAATCATTACAACTTCCTCTTTGTTACTAAAATATCAAAAAACATAAGTTTTTGGCTCGGTAGACAGGGTATATGATGCGATTGCTCATGTATGTATTTAAATCAAGGACTAAAGACAGAAATAAATAAATTCCCATGGTCACTGTGTGCTCACCAGCCACCTTATGGAGGTACAAATGTTAATTTATTTGTTAACACAAATGATTAATCAGCAAATCACATGGCAGCGGTTAATTCGGTCATGTAGACGCGGTCTAGTTGGCTCGATGCAGTCCAGAATGGAGAAGAGAGGGGATTTAAGTCACCTTGAATGTGGCATGTTTCTGGGCTGGTCTGAGTTATTCAGAAGCTGTGGAACTACTGGGATTTTCTCACACACCTCCTGTCAGCTAAGAACAGGAAACTGAAGTTTCATTTCACACAGACATATCAAAATTGGACAGTAGAAGACATGCAACTTGCTGACTGGTCTCATATGTTTCCATTTAAGCTGAAATGTTCTGACAGCAAAGTCAGAATTTGGCAAAAACAACAAGCAAGCAAGGACGCATCCTGCTTCGACGGCTCAGGATGGCGGCGGTGCATCGAACTGGCCAAGTTTGAGCCTCTTAGCTACAACTGATCATGGTTTAAACACCACAGCCTACCAGACAATGATTGCTGACCATATCCATGCTCTTATGACCATTTTCTAACTGCTACTTCCAGCGGTATAATGTACCATATCAAATAATCTCATATCCAGTCTTTGAAGATGCCAATGAGCTCATTATACCAGATCTCAATCCAGCAAAGCATCTTTTGGGATGTGGTAGAACGGGAGATTCTCATCATGGATGTGCAACAACTGTGCAATGCTATCATGTCAGTATGGAGCAAAATCTCTGAGGAATGTTTTAGCATGTTCTCTGAATCTATTAACGGAAAATTAATGGAGTTCCAAATGTAAACAGGGATTCAGTTCAGTACTGGCATGGTTGCCTGATGGTTTCACATTGGATAGTCAAATACAGAGTTGCTCATTAGTAGCTTCACAGGTGGTTTTTGTTTGCGTTGTCGTTTTCCTGCATCGGCTTAATTTCCTTAAATCAAACAGACACGGGCTCACACACACACACACACACACACTCTCAGAAGACCTACCGTTGTTGGAGCGCAGCACCCTGGCGGTGATGCCGTTCGTCCCTATAGGATGATGAACTCCAGCTCCATCCACTGCTCCTGCCTCCCCCGGCTGCTTCAGAAGTTCTGTCAGAGTCCTGAAGGGAAGAAGAAAAACATTTAAGACTTGCAAATCATCTCGCCGGCTTTCCCCAGAGCGTTTGAACAAATCCACACAAGATAAAGAAGAAAAGAGCGCGGCAGAGATAGGAGACGAAGTAGCTGCTGAAACAAAGGCTGACTGAAGAGGATGTGATGAGCCGGGACAGAGTGTGATTGTAAAAACAAAAAAAAAAGAAAAGAAAACATGTTGATGTGGATATAATATGAGATTACGTGTTTCAAAATGATTATTTATATCAATGAAAGGGAAAGTGTTCAGAATGAAGTCTGAGGATGGGAAATTGAGGATGAAAAGGAAGAGTCTCTGGTTGTTCGCCAGCTGGGAGTGTCAATCGTTTATATATATAAAAAAAGAAGATAAATGAATAAGACAACTACCCCTCTCATAATCTTCTATTTTTTGACATCTTTGAACAAGTTCTTCCTCCTGAAAGCTGGAACACAAGATGGGGAAAGCGTGCCAATTTACTTCTTTTGACCCAGCAGCTGTAAACAAGGACGCTGAGTATCTGAGTAAGAATTTAATCAGAAAAACAGCTCATTGATTTTAGCTAATGGGTCAAATATTTTATCTAGTCAACTTATTTGCTATTTGCTATCTTTAAGAAGTGAAACCATTTGTTCAACTTTTTCAAAGTTGAACAATCAACATTCAAATATTTCCATATTGTATGTCCATAACAGCCATCTACAGTATAAAATGCCATGTTTTTTGGGGGGATGAGGGTGTCTGTTGTTAAAGACAAGAGCGAAGTACAAAGTAACCCAACCTAATAGATCTGAAGGAGGAGTATCCTGCACCTTTTCTTTGCTCCAACACTACTGATTTAAATGAAATGGATCAAACAGCTTGTTGTTTAATTCACAAAATGATCCATTAACGTGAGCCAGGTGTGTTGAAGCAGGAAAACATCAAAAATATCCCTCAGTTGATCAAACTTTATGTATAAAATGCTTTTCATGTGATAGGCAACGCAAAGCGCTTTACACAAAAACAAATATTAAAAAAAAACCTTCACACAATTCAATATAAAAACACACACTTCATTGCAATCTCCCTCTCACACAGTTACACAAGCACGCACACACACTGAAAGGAAACCAACACATTTACTTCCGAGTCTTTTTCGCTCCTATTCTATATGAGAAATGATATCCTAAGTTTCTGTCTCTTAAGTGATTATAATAATATGAAAATATGAACAACAGCTCTATGAGACACATTCGATCCCTGGACTAACCGCTCAACTTTGGCCCAAAAAATACCCAGCGTACCCAAAATAACTGAAGAATTGTCAACAATAAGGTTCATTTGGCATCAAGCCTTCCTGTAATGTTTCAAATCAAATTGACCCATTCAAATCTTTTATTAATCTTTTTTATCTTTTTTAACATATAAAATGAAAATGTTAAATTTCACATGCGGATCAGGTTGTTACATCCTCACCCTATGACGTCATCTGTAAAGCAGAATATTGCCGGTGTTTTTTGACTATAACCTTTTCTGTTTCAGTAAACTTCTCTCGTGTTGAGTGAAAAGGCAAGACATGTAAAACCTCTGCACTGTGCAGCTACATGATTCTCTCTGTCAGAGCTTCGCTCGATGAGCAGCAGAAGTAAAAAGGTGATAGCCCTGGAGGCACTGGAACTCATCTTTGATCATGATAATGAAATAGAGGAGGGGGTGTCTGTAGATGAAAACCATCCTAAGTTCAATTTGGAGTCTGATGACTCTGATTATGAATCAAATGAGGAAATTGCTATTTATGTTCCTTCAAGCAAGACATTAACGTCCAAAATGGTGAAATACAGATATCTTTATCTCAAACATTTTGTACAGCAAGACTGTCTGCAGAAAAAAACTACACTATGAAGGCAAAGCCAGACGCCAGTCATCAGTACTACAGACACTGAATCATCTTTGAGCTGGACATGCAAACTGAATATGAAGATGAAAATATAATAAAAATGAAAATCTAAATATATTAATTCATTTCTACACTGCTTATTTCCGTTTCGCAGGTTATACCCTGGTCACCAACCCTTCACAGGGTCCTAAAAATCTAAATAAAAAGTGTAATCTTTAAAAAATCTACATCAAAGCACTGTATTTCATGTGTAGATCTTGACAAAATAGAAGAAACACAAATGGATTATTCTCATTGAGTCATGATCTGTGATTGGTGAAGGAAACCATTGACACTAAATTGAAGTGTTTTGTAACGAAGTAAAGATGTAAAGACTGTTTGCTGGGATTTCTTGTTATCCGATACTTTTGGACAATTTAATTGCTTTAATGGACAACATTATTTCTAAGAAATGAGCATAAATGAGGATAGATAGAGTCATATAGGGATCTCAGAAAATGTATTCCCAGTGTCAAAAACGTTTCTGTTACCACCCCGAGTACTTAATACAAATGAAAACAGTGGAAATGTGGGATTTCTAGCTTAGCTTGTTTTTCAGCCCTTATAAGAACCTAACATCAGATGTACTGTAATTACATAAGCATTGGGAATATGGACAGCCAGAAGAGCAGCATTAATATGAAAATAAAATTAAAAATATTAATAAATATAAATAAACAGAAACAGAAACTTTCACAAACTAAACTGCAACCAACAGGGCAAAACAGAAATTACAAAACAGGAATGAAACAAACTGGGATGACTGCTGTGAGCATTTCCAGCATTATCCATGATAAAGAAGAACTCACAAAAACCATAAATAAAGGAGAATATGAAAAGATATTCATATTCATTTATATTCATGTATAAGCAGCCTTTATATAAACAGGAATATGCCTACAGTAACTACCACAGAGTTTTATTCAGAGAAACGAAGGGCAACCTTATTTATAACTTGACAGGTATGTTTACCTTTTGTTTTCTTCACCAGAAAACACTAATATCACACCAGTATTCAGAGGAAAGCCCTATGAAACTCAGAGCATCATTAAGAGTTGTGTTTTCTTTAAATTAAAGTTTTATTCAGTTATCATTCTTGCCTCTTGTCACCATGTTGACATTTTAACTGTTTGAAAGCGATGAGGAATGCACAGCTTCAGAAATCCCATCACCAACTCTCCAGATATTAGTTTTCGTATACTGACGTTATTATTCCCTCTAACACTAATAGCAAACATTTCAACACAACATCAGATAAATGTTTGAGATGTTATTTCAAATATAAGCTGTTTGCAATCATCTCATAAGCTTTTGAAATACAAACGTGACAAAAAACACACTCTTCATTGTTGATGTGTTTGCACGAAGGTCAAGTGTTGCCTTTGAATAAAGTTAACATAAAAAAAAGAAACAGCTTATATATCAAGATCAAAAATCAGGTAGAAAGATCTAATTTAATCTGTATTTATTTCCTTTCCCCCGATAATCTTCTCACAGCTAAGGCGCCATTAAGCAATCTTCAGCTCCAGTGGAGCTGCACAGCGACCGGCTCTCTGGTGTGAACATGAAGGGGGGGGGGGGCTGCCTGAAAAACACGCAGCTCAGCAAAATCTCGCCTGGATAAATTAACATCAGGGAAACATTTATTTGATACCAAAGCCCTGGCGGGATGACAAGCAAGGTTGAGCTACCAACCTGGCAAACAGAAAGCTATCGAGGGATCGCACATAGAAAATCAGAGAGAAAAATCTGATTACAGTTATTAGGATTATTGACTATTCATTTTTGCTTTACAGAGGTTCTTGGTTGAAAGCAGCTTATATAAGTGAGGCAATTTCAGGCAAGAAAAATTGCCATTAAGGAGTAAATGAACATAAGTTTTACTATAATGAAGGTAATTCCACCAGCAAATGCCCACAAAACATGTCCAGCAGGTGCATAATGTGTGCAACATTACCCATACATACATCTTAATATATCTTTAGCGTGCTCGTCAATCCAGTTTCTTATTCTCATCTCATTTTTTTTTCTTCCAACCCAGTTTTTCATTGGTCTTCCATTCTTATTTTTCTCTTTCATTAATAATACTGAAGTGAGTTGAGGCTGTTTGTCTTCTCCCACCTGCTCTGTGGTCAGCACTTGTTGTTGTTCTCTACATCCTCTATCTCCCCGCAACCATCCTTGTTATTCTTCTTTGCTTTGCTTCTAATCTGTCTTATCTCCCTAACTTTCCACATCTGAGTTTCAGCCTCCACTTCCAGTTATCTCTTCTCTTTCCTTATTTTCTATTTCATCGCTACAAGCCTTTTATCTCTCCTCATTTCACTTCCTAAGCCCTGTCTTTCTTCCCTCTGATGTGGTTTCTCCTGCGCTGATCGTCATGTCTGGTCTCAGACCGGCACATTTTGGTCAAGTGCTTGTTTTTACCCTCTTATTTCCTTCGTTAAGAGTCCCAACTCTTCCTTTTGCATGTTTGAGTTAACAGCAGCTATTTTAGGTTTTTTTTAACCTTGTGGATTTGGGTGCACAAAACCTTGAACTTTCATAATATATGAACTTTTTTTTTCCTCTTAATGATATTAAGTAAAATACAGCTGAATGCCTAAAATTCAGAGTGCTAATGGAAATGATGCAGTATAAGTACTTGAAATAAATTCAAATACTGTATAAACTGTAGATAAGGAAAGCATCCATCTATATGCTGAGAGAAATCTGGCTCTTTTGAGATAAGGAGGAGGTGGATTCTAATACTTGACGTGGAGTGCTTCAAACAACACACAAATGTAACACAGATATGAATGAACTGTCCTGAGACATCGGCTTTCTTTGCATGGTTTAAGAAAGAATGTAAAAAAGGAGGCTGCCTGGAGCCACAGGCTATGATCCAATAAATATCAGAGACATTTTTATCATGACCTCACACATAACTGTCCCTAAATACTCCTGATGTAATTGGAATTGATATAAGTGTGGCACAAAAAATAAATAAATCTGCATTTAGCGGATTATTTATTTTCTGTAACAATGCTTTTTGGGAATAAATCTTATACCAGAGGAAAGCCTGTTTATTTCTCATTTAAATAGAGCCACATTTGTAGGAAAAATGCATTTGAAGGGTGACAGAGGTGAGTATGTGGGCTTTGCCTATACATGAAAAATTAACCAAATCTTCTCTGCGTGAGAAAAATCCATTACTCTACTGACTACCATGACTGACCTTCACTGCCTGTTTGCTGTGAATCATCTGCATTAGAACATGCCATGGACACATTAAGGAACATCATGTTTAGTGAGAGCATAGATCTTAACAATTGCTGTTGGATTGTGGGAGGAAAGAGTGGAGAAGAAGGGGACAACCCATGTCGATTGCGTCAGCTTTCGGTGGATGCAGTGTGATGTTGTGGGGGAGCATCTCTCTCAATGGAAAAACAACACTTGTCATCGCTGAAGACGATTGCAATGCAGGGAGATATTGAAATGATATTCCGTAATGTTCCCTCGCATGGAACAAGGTTTGCCAGAAAAATGTGGAAGTGGAGGGGAGCGAATGGACTGACTGCAGTCCTCAACTCAACCCCACTGAGCAGCTTTGAGCACAACCACACTAGCTGAACCGCGACAAACAGTGGTTCTCACACTTCTAAGCCAAGACTTCCAGGTGAACATATATCGGTCCCCCTTTCACATTTTTAACAAGGCATGCACACATTTTGTGCTTTAGTGTGCTGATGATGGTGCTAATTTCACAGATTTCTATCTGCATTGTGTTTAATTTTGACTGCCTTTATCAAAAGCCCAAAAGTATTTATTCTTATTTTTTTTTACAATTGTCTCACACCCCCTTAAAAATATCTTGTGATCCCAGTGGGGCTCCCAACCCCCAGGCTGAGAACTTTTGGGTTAAATAATGAGATGTCGCCCACAGATTTGGCAAGTTTTTCGTGGGGACAAACCATATACTCAGCTCTGCTGCTCATCCCTCAAATGCATTTTCCTCATAAATATGGCCCCACCTAAAAAGGAAACAAAAGGCTTCCCAATGGTATAAGTTTATTTTCAAGAATCATTGTTACAGCAAATAAATAATCCTGCAAACGCAGCTGTCCTTACTTTTTTTTGCTAAGTTGAGTTAGACTGAAAGGCTGAGGGGAACAACTGTCATTTTTCAAGTTAGGACTGGAAGTTTCTCCATCGGCACAGAACCTTATCACAGGCTTACTTTGTGGGTTGTTCAGTATATTGATGATCAATTTCATGAAATTTACATTTGCACATGGTCCAGTGAAACTCATTTCCAATTAAATTACTAAAAATGGATTTCATCCCCCAATACAAGATGGGATATAAACGGAATAATGAATCAAAGCTGGCACACTGATAAACCTTTGCCACCACAGGTTTCATTCCTGTGCGATTTGCTGGAAGTAGTCCTGAATCAGACTTACTGAATATTGCAAAACAAGACAGGATATTTCTAAAACTAATATCTAACGAAAAGCTTTTTACACAATAAGCAGTGTAGTATTCCTCATATCGGGGAATCCAAGGTCCTGCTGAGCCCACCAGCTGTGTGGTTTCCCGTGAAGCAGTTCATTTCATTATGTGATCGTTTCAAACAGAATAAGCCATTTATCAAGGAGAAACCTTCTCAGTCAAGCACAATTAATGGTCACTCAGTCATTTACAGGAAAAACAGATTAGCTCCAAACTGGGCTGGTATCCACACAGCATGAAACTTCTCAGTGGTGAAACAAGTTTCCCTTGATTAGACTGCAATCATTGGACTAGGTTTTTCCCTATTTCTTCTGTGTTTAATTACTTTTTATGAGCAATTACATCAAATATCCCTGGCAATGTAAAGTGGTGTAGTGCTCATCTGTGCTAATGGGTGTGTTTGTGCGTGAACTGAATGTCTAGTTCTTCCCAGCATATTTTGTGATTTGTTGTAATGTTGGATGTGATCAGTACCGATGGGCTTAGCTAATTAAAGGTTTGAAAATTACAATAAATACACGGAGCATACCTTATTATGTTCTGTACAAATATATTAGGTTAACTTTGCTCAAACTCATTCAGTCTAACACCTCATTAAAATACTGATTAAATGGTTAAATGAGTGTAAATACACACTGGACCGTTTTCTTTTTTAGTACAAAACTGACTTGTAGCTTTTAAGATCACTCCAGACTGATTTTTTTTTTTTACAAAACAAAAGTAAAGCACATATTCAATTTTTTTGCCCATAAACACCCCCTCCCCTCCAACCGTGCAGGCACCATCCCCAAACACCTCCAGAGTTTTCTAATTAAGGCAAAGAGGCTGTAGCAGAGATGAAACAACTGGATTTAATACTGTATGAAATAATGATTTAAATTAATTAGAGTAGTAAATAGAGTTCAGATAATGAGGCTCCATGAAATCAATGTCCTGATTAACTAAGATGTGCAAATTAGCACATGGCTGCAAACCAGAAATAGCGCTGATGGGAGCATCTAGCTTTGTGAGTAACGTCCCCAAACTGCAGCTGTTTTGGAAACACAGGTCCAACTGGTTGGCTTTAATAAATACTCTGGAGCAGCTGCTGTTCATCATTGATAATCAAAAGCCAGTAATTCACCATCATCTTGCTGGCAGCTTGCTTCTCTTTACAACTCAGAAATTAGGGGAGGACTTGATCCTAAAATAAGATATACCCTTTGGCTCAGATGAAACTGTTTAGATTTTAACTCTGTACAATGTAACGCTGGCTGTAACTGAGCTTGCTGAGGTATGACACATCAAATAAAACTTGCTCTTCACACATGTACATTTAAACTTGCACTAAGCTCTGCATGAAGGAGCTGCTTGTCAGTGTCTGTGTGCCTCATCTATGTTTATGTGTTAGTTGCATAAGCTGCATTCTGGAGTCATTTTATTTCATTTTGCATCTTTCATAGCTGCCTGATAGCGATGCCAACAGCACTTACCAACGATCTGGTTAGCAGGAGTATATTTACCTTCACCAAGGAGGTTATGTATTTGTTTGTCTGTCGGTCAGTCAGTGTACAACTCAAAAAGTTATGGACAGATTTTGATGAAACATCCAGGATAGCTTGGGAATGATGCAAGGAACAATCTATTAGATTTTGGTGAAGATCCGGAAGTGATTATGGATTCTGAATCACTTTGAAATTTTTGTTAACATTGCAGTCAATGGAGCTTGGCGGAGATCTGCGCTCTCCGAGGGCTTTTCTAGTCTGGTAATGTTATTCCTGTGCTTTCTAACCACATTACTACAGAGATATCTGGTCTAGATTGAGTCAAGTCAACTGGGTTTGGTTTCATGAAGATGTTTTGCTCACAGTTCTGATGTAGATTTGATATAATTAAGCTGTGAAACTGTTGATGTTGAGTCTATGACCATCACAATTGTTGTACAGACAGATGGCTCAACACAGGAGAGCAAACTCACGGCAGTTACAGCTTTCAACACAGTCATAGACTCTAAAATATCATTTGATCCACAGGCTACTTAAGCAAAACGTTCTGCTGTCTCCTTCACAACTAAAGAAATTCTGATTCTAGTTATTTATCTCTTTTGAAAAACCAACAATAAACAATTACAGAATATTCTAAATGCAAGATTAAAAAGGAGCAGAAAGATAAAACATCTTGTATAAACTGCCCCTTTTTTTTAACATAATTTATCAAGAACAGAGAATTTTCTAGATCAGAGTGAAATATTTTCCATAACCTGGTAAACCTGGAAGACCTCCCACATCACAGGCTCTTTTCTCCGTCAACAGTTGTTGATAACCTGTGCAGATACAACTACAGTAGTGCCAGGCACGACATTTAAGCATTTAAGGCTTTTTCTGGGCTAAATAAGGTTGCAATCAGCACTTAATTGACTGTATGCACAAAGCATCATCAATCAGTGGGAAATCATGTATTTTATTAATCTTCCCCATGGATTTTAGGTAAATTGACATAAAAAAATATGCTATAGTCCAAGGCGTGCAGTATTCACATCTCTGGTGAAAAAATGTTCACTTCATTTATGAGGCTAATATTTGCAAAGAATAGTTTGGAACGGTGGCAAAGCAATGAGAAACAGCCAGTAGCCTTAAATACAGGTTAGCTAATTTCCTCATCTGCATGCTAGCTGGATTGAGGCAGAATTTAATGTGCAAATATCAAAATCAAATATTTCTGTAGTTTTGGGCAAAACCTCACAGCAACTGCTGCCATTAAAGAGTAGAGGACAAATTGTTTGTCAAGATTCAACTGCATATCTAGCAGGGCTATGAAGTCAAACACCATGAAACCGGATCACAGCATCCATAGCTGAGTTTTGCAGCCTTGCAGTTTCACCACCCTGGTTGTATAACTAAATTAGCACCATTGTTTTCAATTGTCAAAAGATATTTTGATGCAAGAAAAGGGAGAAAAAAAAACTCCAGGGTCATGTAATAAGACATTTGGTATTGTTCCACAGACACAAACACACTCAGTCCCCTGGGTCTAGAACGCAGCATTTTGTTGCTGAATCACTCTTCACTCTCACAGCAGGTCAATTTACATTACAAGGCACCCCACCGTTATTCCCGGCTCCCATATCCTGCATGAAGACGAACCCCAGCAGGTTTTGAGCACCAATGCTGTATAATTTTGTGATGCAGCTTGCCACCTACAGTTGTGCCACCCTTCCAACCTACACAATCACACACACACACATGCAACTGCACATGCAGACACTGACACAAGCTCATGCACTGCTAAGGTTGTGCCCGCAGGGAGTTCATTGGTGCCACAAAAGGAATGACTCACCCCGTAATATTCATGGGAGGGAAGTCAGAGAAGTAACAGTGGGTGGGAATTACACGGGGATGTGTTTGTGTGTGTTTTCTGTGCATGATTTTCAAAGGTTTCACTAAAAAAAAAAAAAAAATCCTTCAGGAATGGCAAAGTTAATTTTAAAATAAGAATCTGAGCGAAGCACGAGGGGAATATATGTGGCATTAATTAAATAGAGAAGAAAGACCCCCAAAGAAAAACCAAAGCAAATCCAACAAACAGAGAAGATATCTCCGCCGTGGTCTTGTGACCAAATTATCTCCTCCTGCACTTTCCTCTAAAATATTGCATAACATGATTGTGTGTTTTGTTTTTATGCTTTGAAAAAAAGACTTCAAATGCAATATGATTACAGTACGAAGGATTCCCATGCCCTTAATGTTGGCTGCAACGGGCCGTTTTTTTCAGTAGATGATTGTTATGCAAATGAAGTTGAAGTTCATAGTTGTTCTAAAACTGCTGCCTTTGAAATGGCGGTTTCAACTAGAATTCAAAATGAAGTCTTTGAAACTAAGAGGAGAACCAAGAAACAGAAACTCAGATGGACTGTAGTGTGTGTTCGTGTATTTGTTGAATAGGTTTGTCTGTCGGAATAGCCACCCATCCTTCTTTGTCTTCTGCTGTTATGAAATGACAGAAGTCAACACTTGAAGTCTCTTTTTATCAGTAATTCACAGCACTTTTTCACACCACTGCTGTCAGAGGTAGACAACACACACACACACACACACACACACACACCAGAGCAGATCTCCCGCATAGATACAAAGCTAAATGGATCTGCAGTGGCACAATTGGTAGCGTCTATCGTATCAGAAGGGGTATAACGCCACAACGCTTCTGACTCAGAAGCATTTCTACTCTTGCACATGCGAGTGCAAGTACACACACACACACACTCACAGCAGACACGCAGATATGCCATTGCTGCCAGATAGTGCACCCATGCAGGCTTGGTGCAGAGCCTGGAACTGTCTCCCACTCTGTTATTCTCCTATTAGAGCTGACAGCTGCCAAATAATGTCCCTTGGCATCGCTGAGTGCCGGCAAAGCCAGGGCTTGTTTGTGTTCATGTGTAGTCTTGCATCCACTCACATGAGTGTGCACGTACGTGTGTAGAACTTCACACTAGAGTTTCATTCTGAAACACTAAGTGTGAAATGGTTAGTTATGTCCATGATGTCTCTAAAATGGACTTTGTTGACACTACTAATTGTTAAATGGTAGATTTGTGTGAATTAATTGCTCAGTAAATATCAGCTTTATTTGCAAAAGTGGCCATATATAAGAAAAATGTTTCGCCCTTCTGTGCACTTTTCACCCTTCAGCAAGTTGGATTACAAGGCTGCAATTCTGAAAATACTTAAGTATCAGGAGACGGAGCATCCAGTAGCACACTGGATTAGTGGCAGCACTTCAGAAGAATAAGAGCTAATACCTCCTCTGACATTTCCGAGAAAGAAAAGAAAAAAAGGCTATTATAATTAGAAAAGAGCATAAGTTTGTAACTGTTTTGCAAGGATTCCAGCAGATATTATCAGATAGTTAATTAAATCCACTGTGAGAAGGAAACCTAAACGCCAAAAAACCACTCTGTGGAAATGATTTATTTTGAGGAGGAATCACAACTGAGTTGATTTTCAACTGTTAAAAATATATATGTAACTCAAACATTGTCTATAAAATGAAATTTTGCCTGTATATATCTTACAAAAGTACAAAGAAATGACCCCTTTGCATTTAATCCATCACTATTTACACAAGGAGCAGTGGACTCTTTTTTTATGGTGCCCTGGGAGCAGTTGCTGGGTTAAAAGCTTTGCTCAGGGGCCCAAAGGCCATCAACCTTAGCCAGTTTGGGGAATTGAACCCCTTGGCTACCACTAAATAAAACAAAAAATGCCATCCTTTGCTACATGAGGACCTAAATTCAACTTCTTCAAGCATCATGTAACTTCATTAGCTTAGCGTGGCTAAGCTAGTTCAAATGTAGCCCACCATAACTTGGTAAACTACTCGGTTTCTTCAGATTGCTTTAGTGTTGATACCTAAATGCCAAGAAGCTTTCCTTTACTTCCCAAGAAAGATTTTTTTCCTGGCTTTATGTTCGGTTTTCGGTTTGGTCGTGCTCCCAAAACGTCCGGCCTGTAGGCTACTGAGCAAGAACAGCAGACTTATTTACCTTTTTGAAGTTGCATAAACAATCACAAACATAATTCTGGCCATAGTGTTTTATACTTAACAGGATTATACTTAACAGGAAAACCTTACGTAGTGTTGCACAGGGGGTTTGCGCAGATGTGTGAGCATCCCCAAATCAGAGCTGCAAGAAAACAGTTGTATCTTTCTTGCCTCTTAGCTCTGGGAGCAAGAATATACAGTGTATATTTGCTAATTGTTCCTGATGCATGTGTCTTAGTTCAATGGCTTTTCGGATTAAAACAAGTAAAAACACAAACAAAATATACACTCTGTATATTCTTGCTCCCAGAGCTAAGAGGCAAGAAAGATACAACTGTTTTCTTGCAGCACTTTGCTGCTCTCACTCTTCCATTTTCTGCCAACAGAAAATGGTAGTTTCATAAAAACTTATGCTGAAAAGTAAACCTAGAAGAATTTTCCTGCATATGCAACAACTTTGACACCAGTCTCTCACCTGAATTTATATTAAACTGGTTTTATGATCTTTTTTTCAGAATTACTTAAAGAAACAGGACATACAACTTTGTCTCTCTTATCAAAAATTAAGCACTGAAAAATTATGAAAACCAGGAGGTAAATCAAGCCTCTGCTTCAGTTTCAGGTCACTTCACCAGTAAGAATTACATTTTTTGGATGAATTTGTGGCTCCAGCATGTATTTCTGAGCTGCTGCCATATAACTGTGCCTTACTCAAAGATCAAGACTTATGTTCGTCTTTACAAACCCAGTGCTGCCTTAAAGGTTTATATCGGTGGACTTGTCATCTTTGTTTACAGTAGTCTCAGCACATGCTATATAGCATAACCCAACCTACAAAGTGGTCTCTCCTGGAATGATCCCCTTCATCTGCCTTTTCCAGAGTCCCTCATTCCACAGATGGATCAGTGTGGTTACATCAATCCTCTGCAAAAGTCAAACTTTTTCTATGTACTTAATGGAAAATGGGGTGGAATGAATACTGAGTTTATCCCATACATAAGGAACCTGAAAACAAAGGTAACAAAGTGCAATTGTATATGTGCACCTTAGCAGATTTAGCTTAAAGATCTGAAATATATTTAAAAAAAACACAAATATGTTAGGGCAAACTGCTAATACAGACATTGTGTACGTATAACTTAAGTAATGAAGTAATACTCAGCTATGCTTTTGATATTTTTGAATGCAAGCCCTTGATTGATGGATTTTAGCAGACTTGTAGAAACGAAAGCAATGAAGCTAAATGAACAGCAGAAGTTCACAGCCAGCATGCTGGAAGCTGAACGAACCAGTTGCTGGCAGGATCTCAATGCTGGGACTGGAGTGTTGCTGACGATGATGTCACACAAAATACCATATGTCACTGTCTGAGTCACCACTTGCACTCGTTATTTTTGAGGCATCTTTATTTTAGAAACAACATAACACACACCATCACAACACGCACACAGATTCACACTCCTTCAGGGATTTGTTCTCAAACATTCATCAGTGTGACGCACAAATAACCTACGCATGAAGACACCTATACACACAGACACATGTGCTTACATGCGTTTGTCACTGGAATATCCATCATCCAACGGGCATTCGGGACAATATTCAGGTGTTCACCGTATTACGACATATGATATATTTAGTATCGGATATACCCAGAAAATATTCATCTGTGCAGTCATGTATGTATTGCTGTTTAAAAAGCTTAAGCTACATTTGTTCACTATGTAGTCGTGTGAAAAAGAAAGAACATATAGTATCAGCAACATTCTCAGAGATATCATTTTGACCAAACAAGTGTTTCCAAAAGAAAGGTTAAAACCTTTTAGGAAAAAAAGGGACCAAAGTGGAAAGGTTTAGTAATGCACAATATTAAACCAACACAGCACAAACATCTGACTGTCAATAACAGTGAAGGACTGATGCTTTGAGCTTGTTTTGCAATCACAAGGCCAGAATGCTTTCCAGTCACTGAGTTAGCCACAAACTTGTCTGTGTACAGAAATATAAGAGTGAGATTATCTGTCTGACAGGTAAAGCTTGGCTCAAACTGGGTCATTCAATGGGGCACCATCCAAAAACTCCAAATGTACAACAAAAGGACTGAAGAAGAAAAAGATTCAAGATTTTGAGATTAAAAAAAATGCCAGACCTCAACCTGACTGAAACCTGAGCTTAGAGCTGTCTATATGAAGATAAATTAAATAACATAATTTCAAGAGGGGGATCACAATTCCTCTACAATTACGTAATAGAGCGATAACATCATACAGAAATTATTACATCAAGTGGCTGGTCATGAAAGTGGTTATCCAAGCTACTGAAAGTAGGTATTTTTTCACAAAGTGTTCCTGCATTTGGCTGGATTATGTTTATTATGTCAAATAAATAAAGATATGGTGTAAAGTTTCTTTTAAGCATTTATTCCGCTTCTTTTTACTCTTGGTTAAGGCTTTCCCCCCCTTTTGTTCTGATTCATAAAATCTTTGAAATGAAGGAGGGTCTACTTTGCTCTTTAAAATTGCATTAACTGGAAAATGCATCAACTGATAATTGTATCCTTCTTTTCTGTCTCCAAGTATTCAGCATTACTTGCATGAGCTAAAATTCGGTTTGCTAGTTGAAAATGTTTCTCCGCTGACTGAAGGACTGCCGTGCTTAACAGTATATTTGGAATAAATGTCATGGCACATACATCGCTCACTTTGCCAGAACTGCTATTCCTTTTCAGCCTGATAAGCCACCAGCTACACCATCCATCTTTTTAACATAGACAAAGTGGTCTGTCAGGTCTTTTGTAAGTGCACCTGTACATGGCATGTAGCCTACTGCAAATATGTCACATCCAGGATGGCACTGCTAAAAAAGTAACAACAACACAGCACTCACTAATGTGTGCATCGTCACAGGCTGCGACAGATGTGTAGTGGTGTATGCACGGTACAGTTTATGACCTTGGATTGCAACCTCAGGGGCTGACACATGGCACTGGCATGACCAGTTCACTCATGTGCTGCATATTATGCTCAGCAAGGTGATGTACACGCAAATGAAAAATCAAGGATGGTTGACAGAATTTGCATATTTTAGCTCGGCTCGTTTTGGATGCAGTTCATATTAGCACAAAGATGAAGGCTGGCTAGCTAGTTGTGTGCATGGTAATCTAGTCTAGCCAACATTATGAATAAGACTCTTTCTACAGCTGGTGTTTGATTAACTTAATGTTGGCCACTGCAGAAACACAAAGTGAAGCAAGAGGACATAGCTGTAAAAATGATGTAACATTATGTCATAACACAAAATATAAAGGATGTGCTTCTTTATTCTGTGATTGATGTTAAACTAGCATGAGTCAGTCCCAGTTATAATGTAGCATTATCATAGACTGTAAATTAAAAGAAATGGCTGCAGCTAGCATATCATAACCTCTTGCTTTGTGCACTACTGAGTTGACTAATTTTTGCCCTTTGGCTGATGATGGTTTTGCAGTTAAAAAGGCATGTAAGGGACAGATCTAACAGGGACTTCTGTTACATCCTAAAACTTTATTTTATACCAAAATCCATCATCCCACGCAAACACAGAGACAGACAGGGTTCCAACTTCTCTGGAACGAGCAGTGAAAGAGGAACAACAGGGGAAGGGAGATGATTATAGTCTTTGCTGGTGATTGTGTTATGTGAAATCTGCAGGTATCCTAACTCCCAAATCCTATAACTATGCAACTATGCTTGCTTGGTAGAGAAAGTTGAAGTTGACAAAATCAGTGCAAAGTTTCTGCAGCAAAGTTGTTGGATGCCTGTTGATGGAAAACCCATCTTCACATTTAGACAGAATGATGGAGTCATTCTCAGAGGTGATGTGCTCAAGAAACTACCAACACAAAAACAGAAGGAGCAGTTCACATTCCCTGCAGCACTGAGAAGTGGGACGTTCAGAAATCTGTAAAGTCTGAATCTGTAAAGATATTCAGATGCAGATGATTGGGTGCTCATTTCCAAATTATTATTTTTTTTCTGAGTACGTATTCATGTGGCATTAGGCTGAAAAATTGACCTTTTGTTTCATAAACGATCTTTAAGTAAACCGCCTACATCAAAAAACTTGGAGGTACAGCCAGAAGTTAAAAGAAATTCATATTTCTTTGCAGCATTTTCTTTGCTGTCTTTTCTACCTTAAAACTTTCCGTTCTGGACTAGTTTGAAGGCGCATTTACATTTATTATGTGCATTTCAACAGTCGCTGCTGCCCATGTGCGTAGGATGCAAGATGGATGTCGAATTAGCTGTCGATAGGGGGTGAGAAAACAGCAAAAGTTAAGTCAGTAGTGGGCTGGATCTGGGAAGAATAAGCATCCATTAGGTTTTCATGTGACAGTATTGGCCTTGCTATGAAAAGAAGTGGCCTTTGATACAGTTAAAATGTTAAAAAATGTATTAACTAATTTTGTATCAAATTTGGACTTATACAGCATTATCATTTGTAAGATGAAAAATATCTGTTTTACTTCAGTTATCAATGGCACAATTAAGCCCAGTGTATTCTCTCTAACGGCATAAATTACCCCGCACCAGGGGCGAAGTGTACCACAAAACTACTTTTTGAATTTATTTCTGAGTTTATTCAACATCATTGTTCCAAGGGATGCACAGTATCCTAAACTATATCTTAGCTGGAGACATTAGACGTTTTTTGCTTTACTTTTGCTGAAAAAGATCTTTACAATAGACTTTTTATTTGACCCATTATCATTAAACCATTGTTTGATGAGCAGACTGACACTTCAGCAGTTCAGCGCCGGTGCATCTATTAGCCTGTAACTTATTTTCCTGACCCTATACCTCGGGTCGTAACTTCCTGCGCTGTTTCTGTGGATGTGACGTCTAGCACGTTCATGTGAAATCCAGCTCCCGCTGCCTCTAAATACGTCAATTTCTGCCACAAAACTCCTTCATTTCACCAATGTTTTGTTCTGAAGTGCTGATCCGATCCCTCTGTGAGCTCCATGTGGTTCGGAGTTGCTTTTTTTGGCGATCTGTCGTCATTAACAGCCATTAACTTGAAGCGGTAGCTTCGATGACGTCACTTCCAGGCCGCATGACAGCGTCTGTAATGGCTGTAAATAACAACGGATCACCATAAAAAGCAACTCCGAGCCGCATGTAGCTCACAGAGGGATCGGACCAGCGATTAATAACAACTTATTGGTGAAATGAAGGAGTTTTGTGGCAAAAAATGTCGTATTTAGAGGCTGCGTGAGCTGGTCCCATTCACTCCCATTATATTGGATGTACGCTGATCACCAGTGCATCTAAATATCTCCTAAAGGAGTTCAAGTTACACAAAAACTATCTGGGTGTGTAAATAGTCGTATTTCTTGCTGGAAAATAGCTCCAGGTAGTCATGCAGGAGTGTACTGTGGAGGCTGCAGTACCACTTACAGCCATAGATGGCAGTCGTTAGTTCCAAACATAAAGTCCCTTTAAGTAAAATTTGCCACTACTTACCACACTCTCCCCTGTGCCCTGGCCTTTGTACATTCTGAGGCTGTTGCACTTACATATGACTAAGGACTATACCACACAAACACAGGTACTTATAAACAATATTTTTCCCTCCTCAATTAACTACACAGGAACAGACTAAATTATTGAATTACTAAACCATTTTTCTTGGCAATCAAGAGCGTGGCAAATCGAAATCTCAGAACATCCTGCCACAAAGATGCAAAGAAAACCAAGAATTATAAATATCTTCAGCCATGCTTACTTAACTGTTCACACCTGGAGGGTGCCGCTAGTTCAGCATAATTAAACATGGCTTGATCAAACAGAATGTAAATGAATACAGTATGACATTTACATTTATTTTATGGTAATATAATGCTATATTTTCATATAATACAGATTGATTGTTTTATGTTTGGTTGTAAAAATCATTTCATAATTGGTAATTCACATTTCTTTTTGATTTATGGAAAAAAAAACTGGTGTCCCTGGTAGCACATAAGTCTGAAATAAGATTTAAATCAGGGCTGGATTTTATCTAAAAGCAACCCCCCCCCCCCTCAATTTCTGTTTATCTTAGTTACACTTTCATGACATCTCACATATTTCACAGTTAAACCCTTAGAGGATGCTCTGAATCAACCATGAAGCCCAGCGCAGTGTGTTAACTTCTGCCAGCACACAAATATGCCTCATGCTTTCAGCAAACATATAAATAAAAAAGGGGAAAAAAAAGTTGCTACTCTACTTCATCATGTTTTCTGGGGGTCCCGATGGGTTAAAGACAGAGCAGCCCATAGCGCCACACCTGGCTGAGAGACTTTTTTTAAAGAAAGACCAACAGCACCAATGCAGATGAAGGAATTATATTCGGTAAATATATAACATGATTTATCCTGAGGTGGTTATAACAACTGTTAACTTTCCCGCATTCTTGTCATTAATCTCCGAAAACTAAACTAACCTTGTCGCTGTGTTGCTCACATGCTAAACACAAAACAACTCGATGCTCTATTTGACGCAGTCCAATTACGTTGATGCAATGTAATGTAACACAACAGACATCAAAACTGTGTTTTTCTAGGGCTGACGCACAAACACACACACACAAACACTGACTGTACAAAGAGTGCAAGGACACCCTGTCAATGCAGAATAATATACTAATGGATAAGCAACTCTCACTGCCAGTTCTTGTTCCTCATTTGTCATGAAATTAGACACACACACTTAGAAAGAGACACAAACATGCGCGAACAAAACAGTAAGTGGGATCTTGGCTTTTGCCTTCACATGAGTGAGAGCATACACATATTGGGAGGGTCACATTAGTGACTCTAATCTATCAACCTGTCCAAGTTGACTTTTTCCATTTCATTCCACGCGACCTCTGTCTTCTTTCCCATTATGTTACATTTTTAAACCGACAGCCGTGGCCGGAGGCTCGATGTTTTCCAGTCGTTCGTTCTTCCTGTTCTTCATGAACATACCAGGAGTAACATCAATGGAAATTCTTTATATTTTCATTTCTGCTTTTCCAGTTCCAAACATTCACATGGCCTTGAGGATGAACTATTAAATTCTGGGACACTCGGACTCACAAAACACAATTTAAGAATTTATTTGCTATTTGTAACAAAATTGTGTTCACATATGTGTTCATATCAGAATATTCAGGGGTTGGCTGTACTGAGGAAATTACACATCATCAGTTGAGGTGACTGTGTTGCCAAATAATGAATCAGTGAATATTCACTTCAATTTAGTTCAATTCAACAAATTTATTTACCCCCAAAGGGCAATTCAGTTTGCAGTTTCTCACCAGGACTTAGCATAAAAACAACAAAGTCTGTTCAGTTGGTCAGTTTAGTCAATCTTTCCATTTAATTTATGTGGACATATAATACAAAAACAAATCTAAATTTATTTAAAATAAAGGACAGAATGTGGATTTATGCTTTGAATCCCACCTATAGTCTCAGAGAATAAAGATTACTCAGTGTATTCATGTCATAACTACTGAAAATCCAGCATAGGGAAAGAGCCTTCAGAAGGTGGATTCAGACTATTTGGAGACATTATAATGACTAACACACACGTGAGGACACATCCTGGCAATCTTCATTTTTGCTTCGACAACTTTGCAAATTGCTGACCCCGAATTTTTTGTTTTTCCCAATAAAACAAGCTATTATCTGGGAGACTCACCAATACGTGCAGATATGACCAAGTTTCCTTTTTTGATACTTTAATTTCCTTCACTTCCACTCTTGTTTGCAATCCCAGCTCTCAAGCGGCGTCCCTAAGTAGTGAAAATGGGCTGCAGCTGTGCACCGAGAGCCTGAGCCATCAGCCACAGAGCAGCACTGGCCGTCCAGTAGAGGGCTCACTGCCCCATCTGCCCCCCCCCCCGGCTTAGCCTTTGGCAGGTTGCTGCCCATGAAGAGCCCTGACAGCCCTGGAATTTCAAGTATTATTGAAAGTTTACATTATGTATCCCCAAACCTCAGCTGAGGATTTATAGAGTTATAGTCAAGGCATTTTATAGCTGAAATAGTTCTTTTGTATCACTACAACTGTCAGCAATACTATGCTTTTAGGAGAAATGGATTTGAATAAAGTCAGGTCAAATACATTTCTTTTGCATCTATATCATAAAACATACATTTGTTACAAGGGTTTTTAACATTTGAAATTTGTAGCAAACATCCTCTACCCACCCCACAGAATAAGAACAACTCCTGGTAATGGGGAAAATTGACATGTGGATGTAAACTGCACATCTCTGGGTTTGTGGAGGCAGAAATCTTCAAGATGGTAAATCTTTTCTGTTTTTTTTAAGGTGTGCTATCTCATAACAAACATCTCCTTTTTGATGTGTCTGCATTCAGCCCCCACTGTACTTCATCTCATTAAACTTTTGTTTTCTTTCTTTTCGCTCTCCCTGGGAGACGAGGCAACACATTGTTTCCACCGGAGCACCCTCCTTACTGTAATTTCCCTGCTAAAATGATGCTGCTACCAACATCTAAATGTAACCAAGAACAATGAAAGGTTTGATTGGATTTAAGCAGCAGGAAGCATTTTTATAACCTTCTAATACCGGATTTCTTTTATTCAAGACTTTTTTCCTCATGTTTATGAGCAAAATATTGTATATTTGAGTTGTTTATGGGCTTCTTATTTCACTTAAACCCTTTCTAATATCTCACTCTGTAATTTCCACCCGCTGAAATATTTCCCCCGGTTGCCCCCTGATGACTTTAGAAGACAACTGAAATCATTTCCGCTTGTTATTTTTTACAAAAGGATCTGTTTGTTTCTTGTGAAAAACAGTGCTCTGAGAAAGCAAAACCAAAAATCCTAAACATGAAGTCGATTCATAGTCAAGTCTTTAAAATGGAGAGAGGAAATGAGACACATTAAAAGAGAGAGATGAGGGAGGTATAGATTTATAAAAAATTATTGCATGAAAAATTAACTTGTTCGGTTTTCTCTTTTGATGAAATACCAATTAAGCAGTCTGTATCATCAGTTAATCGCACTCCTGCCTTTCCCAGGCTTTTTACTTCACTCCGATTCACCCTCTCTCTCTTCCATCAAGCCCCCTTGTTGTTTTCCTCTCATGTTTCTCTTTCTTAAATGCAGCTCTAACTTGACGACTGTTGCCACATCCCACCGTTTCTCGCACTCACTTTTTTTTTGTGCCCATCCCTTCTTCCTCATCTCCCATGCACTGGGTCCCATCTTCTTCCTTTTTTTTGTCTGTTTGTCTCCCCTTATCTCCGCTGCCTCCTGACTGCCTCCCCCTCTCCTCATCTCTCTCATCCTCTCTGTTATGTGTGCTGTTTAGCTGCGCTTAGCTTCACCTGTCAGCTCGGATCAGGGCTGTGGAGCAGCAACATGACAAACTGCCCTCTGATTCACTTACACAGTCACACACATGTAAGCACACGCACTTGTGGCGTCTTCTTAGCCCCCTCCCTTCTATCAAACACCACTCTTCTTTCCCTGTCTATCTTTGATTGCTCATTGAGTTGTGCTGGATGCATAGCCATAGATTTATGTGGCGGCTGAGTTTTAGCTTACAGTGATGCGTGATTCCCTTTTCTTTGGCATATAAGCTTAAGAATTCTTAAGAACCTGCAGCGGACAACAGGTCAGCTTAAATGTTACATTTTCAGTCAAACGGTGAGGTCTAAAATGGCAAATAGTGGTTGATCCTGAATGTTTGAGGGAGGAAAGGTGAATTACGAAGCTGTCCAGAGTTATTATTGTTAGCTCATAAATTGCCCCAAAGACATTTTTTTTTTCATTAATTTCTGCTTTTTTTGTAGTTTGACCTCTCAGAGACACCATACATTTTAATATGAATATCCAAAATGGAACAAATGACCAACACCTATGCAAATAATACAGGATGCAGCTTGGAATTGGAAATGTTGGTATAGGATACTAACCACAACACAAAGGCTGCACCAAAGTGTAGACTGTAGTGATCATGTTTCAGGAAGCTCGCCAAAAGTTATCCATCACCATCAAATGTGAATTACAAATCCATCAGCAGAAAAACCTGCAGGATACATTTGTTTGCATGCAGCAGGAGGAGCAGACGGCTGAGCTGGAGCGGGAACCATGAAGGAACACATCAGAAAATATTATTGTTTGGTCCATGATGAGGTATAGTGTCCGTAAGTTAGCCATGTGCTTTAAACCTGCTCAAGTGTGGTCATTCCTCATCCTCAACTCCTATTGATAAACATTAGAGGATGGCAGCAAAGTCATCACACATGTGATGATGGGATTTAATCTGTGAAGGGCTGGGGTTGAATGGCAAGGATCAACATAATCCCATGACAGTGGCTGTTTGAAGTACCCTGAGGGGAACCGGCCACGCCTATAATCTGATGAACCCCTTACTGTAAGTACAACACCAATCATTGACAACAGAATTCTAAATATTCAGTGTACAATGACCTTTTACTGGATAAACCTCAAACACCCAAAGTGCAAGAAAGAAGCATGTTTGTGATGAATTACGCGTTCTCTATGATGTTTTACATTAACACTTCAACTTTACTTATCATAATTAGGGGTCGTCAGATTTAGGATCTGCAGATGGAACTACAGTATTTACTCAAAGGCCACTCTGGGAATGGGCTCTCAAAGACTGGAAAAAAGGTTGTTTCTTTTTTATTTCATTTGTTAAATATTCAATATTTGAAAAAAAAATAATCCTCATCCTTGGAATTCACTTGTCAGAATGAAGTGGACTGAAGTTTGCATAGAGATTAAAATCGCACCAAATGTAGAAACTATTAAGTCCAGGCGAAAAACATTCCTTTTCTCGTGTATCTATGATGGAAATCTGCACAGTATCTTTTAACTTGTCTTGCTTTTAATCTTTTAATGATTTTGTGTTTAAATGATTTTATTGTAATTCTTCTTGCATTTATGCTTTTAATGTATTATGTAAAGCACTTTGAATTGTCTTGAACCTGAAAATGTGCTGTTCAAATAAACTTGCCTTGCATGCCTTGACAATTGTGAAGGATGTTTTCTAAGGGCCCCATCAGCTCTTTAAAACTGGTTTAGTCCACACCTGCAGCGTTGATTGAGTTCTCTTTAGTGATCAGACAGCAACAAGCAGGAGGAAAGATATGAGGAGAAAGCAGCTGCTTCCTCATCAGAGAAAGGCTTACAGTGTTGTTGCAGGTGTGCAAGCAGTAGGATTTACGTATATTCTGTAGGGACAACAAAGATTATCATCAGAAAATCCATCCACATCACCATTATAAACATGCTGCACTACTACTGAATACCCACGGTAAAATATAAAAAGTTTCAAGACATTTGCCAATCTCTCATGACCTCCCAGAGCCCTAAAACTTACTGTATTGTATTCTTTTTTTATTTCTCTTCCATTTATCAAAAGTACAGAAGGCATTTCAAGCTTTAGTGTTTATGCTTGACACCTTTATCAGATGATATCTTATCATATCTCTTCTTATCTTTTCTTATATAGGGGCAAAAGGATTTCACTAAATATGCAAAAGGTTGGTGCTTTCACAAAAAAAAAAACATGTAAACTCAAATAACAAATGTGTTTTAACCCTTGAAAAATTGTACAAAGAAAAGAACGAGACAAAACTGTCTCTTTATATGTTTTTTCTTTTCTTATAATAAGAAAATATGTTATTCAACAAATGTCTGAGATGACAGTGAAAAATATAGTGACAATAGTGAAAGGGTCAAATTTGAAACTGCTATGGGATGACAAAGACTTTTTTGGAGGTGTTATGTACCCAAGTCATATGGTTTAGGTGACTCCAGTAGGTTTTCTCCCCCAAGGTTTTAATATAATCTACTATCATCTCTGAAAAATCTGTGCTACCAAACGTAAAGGTATGCTTTTAAAAAGACCACAACAAAACATCATTCAGCATCCATCTTGCATCCTACCTGTACTCTGAGCTCTCTCAGACAGTAAAGTTATCATGCTTTGATGCCTTACTTTACTTTGCTGAATCCATCATGGTGCATGTCCAAAAGTACTGGTGTGCTGATATCCACATAAACATAAAGAAAAACTCAGCTGCAACGCTACAACGTGGTGTTCTGGAAGCAAAAAGATGTGAGGGTGAGGTTTCTCAGCCTCAGAAAGCTGCTGGGCAATAATGGCTACAGAAATCTTCCTGATAAATCTCTCTGTGGCATTGAATGAGTCAGGAATGCTGAGTTTTAAAGGTTGGAAAGTTACATAATAATAGTAATAGGGTTATTATTATTATAATGTGACCTTAAAAATATAACTTTAAAGGGTTAATGGGGAAGTCTGTCACTCACAGTGGAGGGCCATGTATAACAAAGCTTTAACACCACTTTTCTGAATTTAGATGCAATTTATTAATCAATCTCACTGCCCATAAGAACAAACTTTACGTATAAGTTATAAGACTCATAGCAGATTAAAAAAACAAAGGTTTTTGTAGCTCCCACAACTTAGGAGGGCCATAAATCCATTTTGACGGCTGTGAAAATGAACGAGAGTTAACATGGGGGGGTATCCTCCATGGAAGACAGACTTGGATAGAGGGCGTTAAGTTTATGGTTGGATAGTGAAACATCTTTATGAGCGCACTCAGAAAAGTGGTACATTCCTTGCTGCTCACCATGACCTGTGAGATCACACCAAACCACTGAATCATAGCTTCTTTAACATATTAATAATCTGAGATGAAAAAGGGAAAAAGTCTGAATGATTCTTGGGGGTTATTTTGTCATAACTCTGCATGTTTATTTTAATGCAGGAAAAGATATCATACGGATAATTTCGTTAAGAAGACAAAACCAGCATTGGCTTTCTTCCAGATCATCATCCTTTTAATCTTTATTCAAAGTTGTCATGAAAAAAATAAATAAATAAAAAGTCGTCATGACATCTGCATATAAAGAAATATATATATGTAAAATATATAATTTTCCTTATAGAGCAGGAGGTTTTTGACAGTCAGAAAAATTATACTAAGAAACGTAGCACCCTTCATTTGCAAATACAAACTTAAGATTTAGAAAAGTGCTTCATGATGCATGCATAGAAAAGATAACACGGACAAGTGTGCTGTGACAGATGATGACACAGATAAGACTTGGTTTGCACTATATTGTAACACAAAAGCAAGACGTTCATGTTCACTGTAATATTCTGGAAATACAAATCCCTGTGTCATTTAACTGTTTCTTCCTGCTGACAATTGTGAGTGTGGTGCTGCCTGCTGGCTGCTCTGCTCTTTTTCCCGGGGAGCTCTTAGATGTTTGGAGGGCTGTCAACAGGGGGAAGTGTCTTTTTCAAAGTGCCTTGCATCTTCCAGTGCCAGAGAAGGCAGAACAATGAAGGAAGTAAAAGGCAAGGCGGTGACAGCTGCCTTCATGTGTAGCGGATAGCCTAAATAGTTGATTCAGCTTGGATTGTGTTGTTGTTTTGTTGCTCTGCTCTGGCTTTCCTTGGTAATGTTCAACACTATACAGCAGCACATTTGCTTTTATGATATAATAGCTTGAGTGGCATAATTCACTTTAAATTATTATTTATTCTCATTAGAAAACATAAACTATATTTAAAGGAGACGCTTACCAAGATCTAGTATTTTATTGCACGTTTTGCAATTAAAACCACAAATTTCTCTTTTTTCGGCCTATTTGCTAGGTTCCTGCTTAGCTATAGGTACACTGGTTAGGGTTAGGGTTAGGGTTAAGGCCCATTTATGCTCTCTAACGGAGGTAAAAAGGGACGTTCATTCCAAACGTCTTCATGCATCGCTGCCTTCATGCTTCCATGCGTCGTTTCTGTTGCTACGGCTAATCTCCGCTAAGCCGCAGTGCTGAGTTTATTGTAAACTCCACAATACGACGTAAGTTTCAGATGGCGGTTGGCGGCACTTATGCGCAGCTATAAAGTTGTTTCTAGTCACCAACACACCGTGAACACTTGTAGAGCCTTATTTCAAAATCTTGTGCAACTTCTAATGTTTTTGTTCTTGTCTTCATTCTTCTTTTATGGTTTTATTCTTCCCGTTTATCTTCTTCTTCTTCCCTGGTTTGTGTCTGCTCCACTATGCTCAACACTGACACCGCGGTTTCCGGTGGTATTACTCCGTCGTCTGCGTCGAGTGACGGATGCGCAAGGAGCCTGAAAACCAAATACACACGTAATTGACGCAGAAGACGGACGAAACTTTTTGTGCGTCTGCATATCCATCATCTGCCTCGTGCATAAATGGGCCTTTAGGATTAGGGTTAGAAAAATCAACATACATGAAATTATTTTGCCATTTCCCAATTTCACTGATTGGCCTTACTAATAAGCCCTACCCCATCATTTTGCAGGATTAAGGGCTCATTTGGCCTCAATATTGGATATCCATACAGATGGAGCCGTCTCACCTTCCTCTGCAACCATTTCTTCCACAATTCAGTCCGTTTTCAGAGAACTTACTGGTGCATACAAAGATGTTACAAAGGTAGAAGTACCACAGGAAACCACAAGGGGCAGTGTCGAGCAGGATATCTCACTCATGACCAACAAAAAGAACAAATAAAAAGAGGCTGCAATGCACTTAATGTCTGTCTTATTTTATAACCTCCTCTGAAAGTGTGCATTGTCGCGATCCTCCACCATTTGCTATTTACTTTTTATGCTGTTTAGTTTAATTGATTAATTTGTAATTTTCTAGGTAGTTTTTGAAATAGGTAATTTTACATTTACTCTAGTACATTTTGACCGAGCTATTTCACTTAGCTACATTAAACCTCCCTGAACAGGTATTATGCCGAGCGTCACGGATCGTCAGTCACAGCTGTCAATCTACTTCAGTGACATTCATGAAGGAAATGGCGCGACACAAGGACGTCCTATGAGGTTTAGGATTGCTAAGTAGAGACATTGAATTCCCATGGAGGAGATTAACCGGAAAGCGAAAGAAATCCTCATATCTCAGCCTGCTTTTTGATCTAAGGCATTACCCAATAGACACGAGGTGTCAGCTTTCAAAACTTTTACATGAAACTACAAAGGAATGTGGTAGCAAGTAGATTTTGGCCATATCTGGTTTTGCGGGTCCATACTATATATTTATTTAAAAAGCTAAAACCTTCCCTCGTTGCGCAAAATGTGCCTTCATGATATAATGAAAGTAACTTTTACTCAAAGTAAATTCTAAATGACTACTTTTTACTTTCACTGATTTAACTTTTTTTATGTGTATTTTTATTTTGACTTGAGTACAAGTTATGCAAGGTAAATTGCTTTTACCAAATTACAATTTTTCCCTAGGATTTTAATAAAATTTTCAGGAATGAGATTTTGGGAAGATCCAGACCACTGGATCCAGGGATTTTTTTGAAAGATTCTTTGGTATGAGGAAATCAGGTTAATTTTGCCATTAGAGCTTCTAACTAAAAAATAATGCTCATAATAATTGGCAAAATAAAATGACAATGGCTTGGTGGTGGTCTGTGCTCTCTGAGTGCTTAATGAAAACAAATACCTGTGGAATTCAATTAAGATGGTTTGACTACTCATTTATTTCCAAAGAAACAAAGTAACCATCATGGAGGGTCACTTGTTAATTGAGGAAATGCATTAAAATGCATTTTTTACATCAAATGAGGTGCTTTTTTATGTGTGTGCATACTGTATTACCAAAATGCCATCATGGTTGTCAGGGTTCCCATCAAAGTGGAGAAAGTGCTCAATCCATAGCAGTTCAGATTTCTGCTACTGGTACCAGAATGACAAAATCTGAAATTCCCCAAACATGAAAATCTGTTTTAATGTTTGTTGGTTTCTCATGGACCAATTTTTTTCCTTCTTGGAAACAGCATCCTTAGGTTGGAGGCACATTTTCTTCTGCCAACTCGAGTGGCTTAACATGCTGCAGTTTAATCCATCCCAGACATTCCTTTTTCCTTTTTACCCCCACTTATTTTGCTGATCATGCTCCTCCATCTGTTCTCCAGTGTTTTCAGATGCTAACGCTGCATTTCGTGGAAACAGCATTTAAATTTCAGCTCTAACCCTGAACGCAGCTTGTCATGGAGCCTCAGGGCAAGAGTGTTGATGATGTGTTAAAATGCATTCTGTCTAATGGTCAGGGTAATCAGTTTAGCTAGCTGTATACAGCAGGTGAATGTAGTGAGTTTTGACATTTAAGGCAAGCGTAAAGACGCGATATGGTCGCTGACTCCAGAACTACGGTTCTAACATCCTATGAAAAAATGACTGTTTATCATCAAACTGCCTCTGTGTTGACTTTTTTTTTCTAACTAGCATAAGGTTAAACACCAGTGAAGGTAGACAGGTCTGAGAGTTGATGAGGAAGAAAACGGAGGCGGGGAGGGATGACGTGTAAAATGAGATGAAGGATACGAATGGAAAACAAGATGATTGCAGAGAGGGAGGAGTGGATGGATCAGGTGGATTGCATTTTAACCATCATGGCTGTCATGTAGAGATGAGAAATCTCACTTCCCCTGTCATTTACCATTCACTCTGTGTTATTTCACAGTTGCCTGCAGGGAATATTGTATTGTTTTCACTCCAGCTCAAGGGCACCACATACAAGTCCTTTCCAGTCTTTTCTCTTTTTCTTTCTGCTGACAGTGGCACGGCTCCTTTGGCAAACGTTAGTCTTGCGTCACTCTGACACTGAAATGTTGATACAGCATCAGTATAATTAGAAGCATATTGATCGTTTGTCTGCTGCCAGATATGATTGTGAGTGGACATTTTGTATGTCTGCATTAATATTCAGACGACTGCCAACTAAGACCACAAAAAGATTTACATATAAGACACTTTTAAAGTCATGTTGATAGTCATTATGTTTTCTGATTGTGAGATCCTTGTAAATAAATGTGGCCAATGCTGAAAGAGGAGTTATGGGGAGTTGACCTTGTATTAGAAATCATGATATGTCTCCAGTGATGATGGGAGGGTATTAACATACAGAAAGTTAGGGGCTAACTCACTGGATTTAATAGGTCACTTGGGCACCCCGGGTCCTGCACACATTGGTTCTTGTGTGGTGTACCTGCAGGGCTGATTCCTGATTGATTTCCATTATAACTCACTCTGCATTATATTTCTGACTGCAAAATAAATGCAGTCCTGTTCAGCGCTCGGGTAAATTCCACTGCTGGGCTTTCGTATGCTTGCTTTCAGGCTGTTTTTATATGAAAACATAAGGAAAAAATGTCATGGTTTAGTGTTTTTAGACATTCTTGTGTCCTTTTTGAAAATACATTACAAGAGCAACTATTGTGCAACAAACAAGATCAAGAATGACAAGTTTGTTTATTTTTTCTTTTTTTGATTAAAACCATTTTCCCCTGTACATTGTTTATTCAGTGCCAGATCATTATTATTTTCCACTCGTCAGTCTAGGGGCCTGTACTATAAAACAGTCCAGGATATGCTGTTAGGTAGTGTGACTAAATCAGCAGCGGACAGGGAGACCAGGTAGGAAAACAAACCAAACAAAATTAGAGCCAATTCCAAATATATACTCACCTATAAGTTGTAATGAAATGGTCAAAAGTTTATAGTTGTCCAGGGATTGTAATAAGATTTTGAAATATGTTTCTTAATGCATAATCAGTCGATGTAATTTAGTCCACTATGCGTCGCAGACATACACCGTGGGACAAAATGACAGAGAAATCTGAGAGGCTTTGTTCTGTATGTTTATAGAAATTAGTATTTTGTTACTCATCTTCCAGCATTGTGTTCACTTGGTTTTTCCATCACTCTCACACATTACAGTGTACCCACTGGTGTGTGTGTGTGTGTGTGAGTCTGCATGGAGAGACTGACAATAATGACAGAGGAAAATAAAAGAAAATGAAAGCATTAAAATCAGATATATGTGACAATTCAAAACTACCAATCTGCCCAAACAAAAACAAAACACCAAGATATCAATCTGCTAAACATTTCCACTTGCAAATGAAGAGCCCTGCTCAGAGTTGCTGATGTCTGTTCGTTATTAGATTGCAGAAGAGTGTTTTTACTTTTATTATATTTGTGTATGTGTGTGTGTAAGGGCTGTGCAGAAGAGGACAGTGAAGTGGTCAAAGGGAGTTCTGCAGGAGACAACATGATAAAGTGGTGGTATTGACTGTAAGCCTTACCTCTGCAGTCTCATCAATCATGTTACAGCACCAACATACAAATTAAATCCTAATTAGCAGCCCTGGAACAAAGATAACATGCAGTATGTATATTTAAAGGAAAATATCTTAAATACATATACAAACACTTGAAAGTGTTTATCCATTTAACCAGAAATGATCATTGAACACATCCCCAATCCAAAGTTTTTGCAGATTACATCAGTAAACAATATTTTTCATTACATCACTTTTATGGAAGTGAGATATCAAAGGTGTTTCTGTTTTTGCAGCAAAATATAAATAAACCTTTTTACAGCAGGGGAGAAAACATCAGAAACTTGACAACAGCTACCAGTGTTCAACATCTTGGATATTTATTTAAGCTCTGCAGTTCATATTAATTTGGTTTAGGTCACTTCTGGTTGAATTCAGCAGATATTAGGCAGAGCTTCATTTCTGATAAATAAGTATGAATATTGTATGAAAACATAGGATTCTTGGTCTTCCTACTAAGATTAATATGGTATGTTCTTTAATCCTGAAAGAAAAACAGGATAGTTGCTTGACTTACTGAGGAGAGCAGCAGGAGAAATGTAGGAACTTTGAACCATCTCCTCTAAAGTTTTCTCTTTGACCTGTCAGGAGAGGAAGATGAATAACCTGGTTTTTAGCCTAAGGTAAGGAACCACTGGAGAGAAACTTAAAAAGGCAGTGAGTTTTGCGGCTGTCACACTGATGTGTGTTATTGTGTTTGTACCTGTATTACTCATTATTTTTGGACTGAAATCCACTGCATTTACAAGGTACATGGTCACTGTTGACTGGGCAAAATTGAAGACCTCATTACAAAAGTCATGATTCGGTTTAGGATAAAGAAAAATGATAACAAAGCCATGTAAAATGTAAAATAACAACATTTGACTTCCTTCTGTTGTCAGTTTAATGTTAAGGAGTTAATTTACTATATTACACATCGACATGACATGCTATTGTATCAAAAATATTTACATATCAAATATTGTACTACACATTTTAGCAGCATCTTTGTTCACCACATCTATGAAACACTCCTGTTTTTTAAGGTCTCAAAAGTAGTGTCTGTAAAAGTATGTAAACGCATTACATAGTGTCACAGAGAAGTAACGGAGGAAAACTTAGGGATGTGTTCAACAGGAGAAAATGACCTGAGTCTGGACTTTAGGTTTTGAAACACTGCACACCTTTACTTAGAAAAGCAATCAAACACACTAAAGGACTGTTTAGCAACTTTCAACTCAGTGGTACGGCTCAGGTCGGTATGGTTTAGTAAGTTTGTGTTTCAAATACAAATGGGGCTCATAGAACAAAACCAGCCCACACCAGTTTTTATTGTTGTAGATACAGTAGATTGTTCGGTGCAAAATTCATTGATTGGAGGACAGAAAACCATCACTGCCCACATCAAGGGCACAGAACAAAAACTGCTGTTAAGTTTACATTGGGGAAGATACAGTAATAAGAAAAGGGTACCACAAACAACAAGTTTTGGTAAAACCCAAACAGGAAAAAAAAAGCTGGATGGTTGTTTTTGGAGCCTCACATTTGTTCTTTGTGCTGCAGTACGACACCACACCAAGCGTTTGGTCTACATCCCACATCTGTACCATTTGGAGTTGAAACACTAACATAAATAGTCTGAATTTTTCTAACCCTTCCGAACTGTACCACTCAGTGGAAACTGAAAATCACCAAAGTACCCTATTTAATTGTTATTTGATGAAAGCTGCATCTTATTTCTCTATGATTCGGTCCCATATTGTAAATGTATATATGCTCTTTTATGACAAAAACATAGCAGGAAAAGAGCTGGGATAGAGTGAGAGAACAAGCGACAAGATGGAAAAGCTCAAGAGGGAAAGGGAAGGCGATAGAGAATACTAAAGGCCAACAGGGACCAAGTACAAGCACAGCAATATGAAAAGCAAACAGAAGAAGAACATATTGATGGTAAGGGATGAATGATGAGCAAATTCAAGATGTGAATTCCTCCTCGCAGCACCATCCCGCTCCTCATAGATTTCCCTCATCTACAGTCATCTTACCCTTTTGTTTGATCTCTCTCCCTGCACAATGCTGAAGCGGCACAATGCTTCGGGACGGGTAATTAGTATTTGCACAATAAAGGAAAAGAATGGAAGTTGATGAGATGATAGGGGCGGACGATGAAATCTGACTGGTACAAGGGGATGGGTCTACAGTATTTCCTTTGTTTGATCTGCATGTGAAGTGTTTCCTGCAGCTATGACGTTTGAAAAGCTGTGAGGTGATTATAGCGCTTTGAAAGACAGAAGTAAGAGTTTAAAAACAAAGACGGGAGACTTAAGCAAGGCATGCAACACATGACAGTTAATGGTGCATTTTAAAGTTAAAAGAAGCTAAAGAATTTTTTTTTCTTATTGATAGAATAAGAAATAATTGTTTACGATATGTTATAAGAGCTGCTATCCCTGACATCCTTCATTAGCATCAGTGCCGCCATGATCTGCAGATATGATGATGAGGGATAAAACAGACTTACATGATTATTATGGAGAGCAGTTAGCGAGGCATGACAGAGCAAGACAGGTTTCAGAACAATGATCTTTCAGAAGAGTGAACTCCTTAACCTTTTAATGGCATGAGCGTACAGCTGAAGAAAATAGTTTTTTGCCCTTATTTACCTTAAAAGAACCATGTAGGTCATGTCTTGTTTGGGCCAATAAAAATGAAAGTCCACATATTTTTCATTGAAAATAAGATATATTAATGTGCTATACCAAATACCTAAGATGGACTTTAAGGGTTAAGTTTCACACACAAATGTGCTTTTGGGGAGCCATAGCAGCTGTCTTCAGTGGTGACCTTTAAGGCAACGTGGAGAGTCTAAAATAAAAGAAGCTCTGCAGAGCTTGTTAGCAGTGCAACACCATCTACTTGTATTTGGTGAAAGTGTAAAGTGTGATAAAAAACCTGAGGAGGACGGAATCGCAGAAAAATTTGTAAACTGACTGTCATCATGGTTGCATGCATAGTTCTGACAATGAACAGAGTTAATAACCCAAAACAGGATATGAACTCTGGAATGAATGTGGATTCTTTGTAAACTAGTGATGCTCAAAACTAAATGAAACAAGAAATTGTGTCATATTCCAATCCAAGTCATTTTGGCCACCAGGAAAAAAAATCTTAAAATCTTAAAATGTGTGTTAATGCCTACGTAAAAAAAAAAAACCTCAATCTTTTCATAAAGAAAAATGAGGAGAAAAAACAGTTGTGTTAAGAGTTGCACTAAATTTCACAGTGACTCACTATATTTATCACGAAAAAATTAATCAATCTAACTCTTGCTTCACTGATCTGATTGAATCATAGTCTGTTGCCTGTTGAGATGTTTACTAAATTTGAGCCTCCATTTTTGAAAGACAGTCAGAATCATAGACATTGATATATATGTCTGGTTTTATGGCATGCTTCATGTTTTCTGTCACATACTGTATGGTCTTCTTCCGTCTATTGCTGCCTAAATGTTCTTTTAAAGTTTCGAATCATTACTTAAGCCTTTTATAGATAGATAGATAGATAGATAGATA